>WBMZ01003122.1:20000-96265 GCA_013400975.1 Atrichornis clamosus | reverse complement strand
GGGGCGGGGGCGGCAGTCGGAGGTGGTGGCGGGGGCGGCCCCTTTGGCCCCTTCTCATCCCTCTTCGTTCTCTCCTTACTCTGCCCGCTTCATGCCGCACCGCGTTCTGTAAAACATGCTCAAAATATTGCCCGACCCTCCCCCTGAGTGCTCGCTGCTCGCTGGCGCTTACTTACGGCTGGGCAGCTCCCCGCCCCGGCGGTCCCCGCCCGTGCCCTCCTGGCTTCGGCCAGAGCCGCTGCGGGAAGGTGCCGAACCGAAGCCAGTCCCGGGCGGCCGGGTGCCAGCTCGCAGGGAACCCGCGTTAGCGCTTCAGCTCCTTGTCGGAACAGGAAAGAACATCTTGTTCCAGTGTGTAAACAAAGGGAGTTGATGTGCTGCGCTCGTAAAACCGCCGAAGGAGGTTTTCTTTAATTGGATGACCCAGGATTAAGATACCCACGAAATGCGGAGCGAAGGGACTTGGTACACCTTCCTTAGTTGCAGGATATTGTGATGCGGGCTTTTTTTCCCCCGTTTGCTCCCCTCGCCCAGATATTAAAGTGCATTTGGAATATTATAGAAATATATTTTGTATTTGTTGTTCGAACTGAAATGAGTTAGAAATTATTCAGTTTTTTCCGTATCCATCTCTTCAGTGCCTACTCCCTCCTTTGTCCTCTCCACAGCACTCGTGTTACGCCTGCCTTCTTCCTTTGGTAACATTAAACCTTATTTTTCCACAAATAGTTTACTGGGGAAAAAAAAATCACGCCCAACTACCACAACGCTTAGCCTGTTTTATCAAGAAAAGAACCGGGGCAGCCCTGAGGACCTTCAGCCCCTCAAAGAAACAGAAGTAAGAACCTGATATCCCCCAAACATTCTAAAAGACCACTCAGTCTGGTGTTTTGGGTCTTCCTCCTCATCCTTATGTTTTAATGGGAAATGATGAATGGAAGACAGGTTATCACCATAACACCATTCCAGATTTTGTAATTCACTCCCACTTATACAAAAATATGAGCAAACCAAAATTCTATTAAAACAGCTGCTTCTTAAGTTAGTTTTGATTCTAGTCTGTGTAGTATTGATCAGAGGATTTGAGTATGCCTGAGAAATGTTCTTAAAAAATGTTGTTGCAACTGCAATGTTTCAGGTTTGACAGTGAGGTTGCGTAAAAATCTTTACAATCAGCTAGTTGTTGAAACAGGTACATATTCTTTTGTTATTTACTGGATGCCATCTTTGTCACCTTAGTAACATTTAGAAAAGAAATACTTGCTATTAGTATCACTTCTCTATGTTTTCTGTCTTTGACTTCATTTTCATTTTTATGTCTCTGTCCTACTTCAATATTTTTTTTTTTTTGCACTTCCTTGCCTTAAGTGAGTTTCTATTCCAAACCATACAGGTTTTATTCACATTTCCTCCCCCATGCTAAAAGCCTATGTCTGTGGTAAAGTACATTACAATTGCCATTGAAATACCCTCACTGTTTTCAGTGTGGAAAATACAACAAAATAAAAAAGCATTTTTTGACTGATAAAGGTTTTTATCAGTCAATCCCATCATAACTGGCTGTTGTAAGACTGAAAGAAATGTTCTGCATTAGTTCCCATCTAGTCACAGGTAGCTGCTTCATGTACATAACATGAACTTCTATTACTCACAAGACCTCTGGTGTTGCAGCATGTTGGACAGAGAAGGACATTTGTTCGGAAAAAAAAGTTCACCGAGCCCCTAAAGCTAATCTGACTTTGTGGATTTTTTGGTTGGTTTGGTTGATTGCTACTATTGCCTGTTGCAGTCAGGATTAGACTTTCATTTGATATTTCTATGGACACCTGGAATAATCTTTTTAGTAACACATCCTTTCTATTCAGCTAGTGAAGAAACAGGACCAGAGTAATTCTATCATTTAGTTTATTTGCATACTTACTACACTCCGGGTGCTCCTAAATTCATAGAGTGATAGAATGGTTTAGGTTGGAATGGACATTAAAGATCAACTCCAACTCCCCTGCCATGAAGAGGGACACCTCCCACTAGACCAGGTTGCTCAATGCCCCATCCAACCTGGCCTTGAAAGTTCCTTCTGTTGTTCACATGCAAATGGTTGGGAATCATATAGCGACAGTTAGCAGCACTGGCTTTGCTGGAAAAAGAAAACTACTTCAGCTATTTGCTGTATCAGAGCAGAGAGCTGGTTTGTATTCTCTGTATTTCACAATGGAAAAAAAAACCCCAGAATCTGTACTCCTAAACCAGAATTATTTTTTTTCTGCAATAAATCTTGTAGCTGAATCCAATAAAGTTTGCCAGCATACACAGAAACCAAGTGCTTCAACAGAACAGTACTCTCTGCTCTAAGGGAGTTAAAAATCATGTGTAAGGCTAGAAGCACAGAAGAAAAAGGTCAAGTTCATCTTATGGAAGAAAGCATTTCCTATTGACTATAGATAGTATTTACTGCATGAATTGGACCTGACACTACAGGAGATCATAACTGTTGCTTCTCTGACTGAGTTGGTAATAGGAAAATTGAGAAATGGTGAACTGCCTCCAAACTGCAAGCATTGGAACTATGGCTAAAAGCTCAGCATTTGTAACACATATAAATGTGTATATGTGTGTGTGTGTGTGTGTGTAAATATTTACAGCACATTGTAAACCAAATTTGATAACCTGCACATACTGCAGGAAGATGTTACATCAAAATATGTAATGAATTTTTACCTAAGCAAAATTTATGTGATATTACAGTGTCAGATGTTACTGTTTTGACCACGGATGGAATCAGTTATTTATTATGGATGCATTTGTGTCCAGTTACTTTTTCTTGGATCAGTAGAACAGTCATATGATACTAAAATAACATTGGGGGCTGGTTTCTGAGCTTCAGAATGCAGTGAATGCATTTACCTGAAATGCTATAGAAGTTTGAGGCTTGGCATTATATAGTGAGCTACCTGAAGAACACTATTGTTGTTTCCTGCATAAAAAGATTACTTTTGATATGTACTGCTGATTTTTATTTTTGCATACAGAAATACTCCTGTTAAGCAGAAATCTGTGAACTCCACTACTTAGGCAAGTGGTTTTATATATATAAATATGCATTGCTCCAATACAATGAAACACTGTTTCAATACAAATTCCAGTTTCAGCTCTTACAAAAGAAGTAGTATCAGCTGGTACATGGAAATGCCATATGTGTGCAGAATTATTTATTCACAGCATGACAATTCAATCTAATGTGCCACTTCTACAATGGAAATTATATTCTCTACAATTGAACAAGAGATGCTGAGTTACAAGATAATTAAAAAAATATCCCAGAATGATACTAATGAGTCACTTCATTTCCTAAATTAGTGTCAGCACAGTGGTGACAAAAAGTAGAACAGAATATTTGGGTTTCTGTGGACTTAGGGAAACTAAAGCCATTGGGATTGACAAATGACAGTTAACCATTTACAGGTACTGATATCAGAGCTGTAGAGTGTGTTTTATACTATTGATTTAAAAAATGTTTATCGCCAAGTATCCAGACAGTTTGAGTTTCACAGCATTTATTACACTTAAGGAACTTTTCTCTTTTAATCATATGCCATATGGACCTGAATCAACATCCTGAGTTTTTCAAACATGTTAATAATTCTTAATAACAAGCTCAGAATCTGGTGTTATCAAGATGTTGTTACTGTATTTGGAAAGTCGCCTGAAGCTGATGAAAAAACCCAAACCCTACAGGCTATGCTTGAACATGTCAATACAGGAGGGTGAAAGTTAAATTTTGCAAAATACTAAATCAGATGCACAGAGTGAAAAAAAAAATCACAACCATATTTTTCAGGTCTCAAATCAAGGTGTACGTTATTTATGTACATCTAAATTATGTACATTTATTCCTAACTGTGCAATGCATGAAGAACTATTAATAACAGTGCACTGTAAATTCTAAAGTTTGCCTGAGAAATATCTCAGCAGAGCAATTTTTCAGATAATGAGAGCTTTGACTATAAATACGCAGGATTTATTCTGTTGGCTTTAGAGTTCATCACAATTGTCACTACTTTAGTCTCAGACCAGGAATGGCCAAATACTATAAATGTAGAGTTGGGTTTTTTTAACCCTCCTAACCTTCCAGCAGCCAGATAAACACTGCTCTTTTTTATGGCATTGCAGCTGGTCTAATAAGCTTGGTTGCAGCTAAGCTGAGGTCCACTTAACCCTCCCAACAGGTGAGCAGTGATACCCCCAGCATGGAGAGGTTACTGAACAGTAACCTTTCAAACTACCTCCAGGCAGCACTTCCCTTGGCCATGCTGGCCATCATTTTTTCATACTACAGATATGGAGTCACCCTTTCCCATATCCATGGGGACAATTTCTATGAGAAGACCATTGTCTTTGAACAATGAACAGTTTACAAGAAGCCATAAAAATGTTGGAAAGAAAACATTTCTTTGTGCATACACAACAGAAGAGTAGGGAACCTGCCTCTGAGGCATTGCACTCCAACTGCATGCAGATCACACCTCCTGGCAGTTCTGTAAACCTCAGAGGAGCAGGAACTGTCTGCAGATGGCTTGCAAGATTACTTTCATTTTTATATGACACAGTTTAGTCAAATCAGAACCAGAGCAGCTGATCGTTTATCTCATCTGCTCTTTTTTTAGATGCTTATCTGGTTGATTATATGGAAGTTGCTGCATGGATTATAAATATGCAATTACAGGAGAAAAAAATTAAAACTGTTTACTTGTAGTGTCTGATTTAACAGAAATTACGTATCTTCCTATCTAGAAAGTGATTCAAGAATTCCAAATGTATGGGTGCTATTCTAATATCATATTTCAGCCCACAGAATGAACTTCACTCACAAGATATATATGTAATGAAATATCACCTCAAGTTATATAGAATTTCAAGGAATTGTGAAAGTGTCCCAGAGGAATTAAAGCAAAATCTATATAACATGTTCATGGTAAGTCTCAAGTTGACACAACAAACAATTACAGGAGAAGTAATGGTGTCCAGAACTGGATATGAAGTACTAAAGCTTAATACTAAAACTGCTTACCAAAATTAAGACAAGTGACTCATGCAGTACCATTATAACCTACCTCTTGTTTTGTTTTTGGTTTTGGGGTTTTTTGTTTTGGTTTGGTTTGGTTTGTTTTGGTTTTTCTGTGAATGGATTACATCACAGCATTACAGTTTGGGCAAGTATTCCAGCTATGTTTCTGTAATAGACACCCATAAAATGACCAAACAGAGCATTTGCATTATGTGACACCTACTCCTACACATGCTTTCTGGTCTGTTTTCCAGCTAAAAATGAAAGCTATAGGAACTAGTACTATTTAAGTTCTTACAATGAGTAATTTTTTTTCTGGGAATTTATATAAAATATCATCATCAGGTTATGATAAAGCTGATGAAGAACTGGAATTTTAAGGAAAATTTTAAAAGAGACTTCACAACTGACCTGGGGAAAAAAAAAAAGCTTAAAAGACCCTCTCAATGGACTAATTGCAAGTTTAAGGAGTATTATGCCATGCAAACACATAAATAATTTCCTAAACTAATGCCTGGAGAGCTACACACATTGAGCTAAATGTTACTAGGTTGAGAATCAGATACAAAACACAGAGTCCAACAGCATGACAAGTAGTAAAGATCATTGTTGTACTACAGATCTGCAATTCAAATTTGGCTTTGTAAGTTCAAAAGCCTGGAATCCTGTGAAAAGGGAATTCAGGAATTAAGTTGTCTCTCAAGCTTGTTGGCAGAAAAGGACTACATACATATAAGCTGTCTTTGGGATAAGGACACACCTGCTTGCACCTGCTTGCCAAAGGCAACTTAGAAATATTTTGAATTGTTTGTGCATAATGGATTGCTTTCTCTTAGCTTCTCTGCATTACAAGACAAATGAACAACACAGTCTGCTCAGCCTTCTGTACTTGCAGGTAACTACCCACATGCATCTGAAACTTTTAGACAATAATAAAAAATAGCAGAGAAATAAAATATTAGTTTATTAACACCATAGACTTCTTAAGAAAGAGTACGTGGTTGATGCAGTGCTGGTGAAAAATGGCAGAGGGCATTTCTCTGATGTGAAAAAGCACTTCAGTCTGGGGAACCTCTTTTGTGTTTAGTCGAGGCTCCTGCTGCAGAGGTGGTGGTGGGTTTTCTCCTTTGCTGCTCCTTTTATGGCTGTGGAAATAACCATCAGCTAAACCACACATCATATGATTCTTCAGCACAGATCAATAAACAGCTCTGGTCTAGGTGTATTATATTACATTTCTCTATTTGTGCTGCACCTGTTCTGCTGGAAGAACAAGCATCTTCTCTCCTGAAGTTATCAGAGGAATCTGTGAATGCTTGGAGCAAAGAAATACATTGAGATGCTGGCTGGAGCGTGTCCAGAGGAGGCCAACAAAGTTGGTAAAGAGTCTAGAGAGTAAGTCCTATGAGGAGCAGCTGAGGGAGCTGGGATTGTTTAGCCTGGAGAAAAGGAGGCTCAGGGTTGACTTTATCGCTCTCTACAACTGCCTGAAAGGAGGTTGTAGCAAGGTGGGGGTTGTTCTCTTCTCTCAGGCAACCGATGACAAGACAGGAGGACATGGCTTCAAGCTGCACCAGGGAAAGTTCAGGTTGGACATTAGGAAGAATTTCTTCATGGAAAGGGTTGTCAAGCATTAGAATGGATCGTCCACGGAGGTGGTGGAGTCACCGTCTGGAAGTGTTCGTGAAAAAACTGGAATTGGCACTTAGTGCTCTGGTTTAGTTGGCAGGGCGGTGCCATGGCATGGCAAGTCTTTTCCAGTTTCAATGATTCTCTGATTCTGCTGGTCAAGGTCCCAGCTCTGCAAGACACCCCATTCGCACCAACACTTGCAGCATCAGTGGCATTTTACATATTTTCTTATATTAGCTATTTAAGAGTAAAATGATAGAAGCTAAAAGACCAAATAGCATAATTATTAAAATGACAATATTTTCTTATTATCCATAAAAATGTATGTGTTGTAATTGTTGGCACAGGCTGGTCCTTGGGACTGTAAATGTAGTGTGGTAACCACATCAAATATTGGTTTGTAGGCATCACAACAAAAAAAGCATGTATATATATATTAAAGTATAAATATAAAAAGGTATGTAACATATATATGTTAAAGATATGCATAATTGACTTATATACTCTTTTTAAACTGTTAATAGATAATGTTCACAAATGCTATGAATATCACACAAGAAATCAAGAGTTTTAATTGAAAACATGCTAGTCAGAACTATGAAGTTAAAGTTTTTAATGTCAGAGATTTCAGTGTTTTAAGTACTTGATTTCTTCAATCATTTTTCTGTTTTTGTCCAAAACTACTCTCTACTATATATCTCAGATAAACTTATGCCCTTGCTTGGACAATTCTATTCCTGTGAGACATCCATTCTCTGCACTCCAGCCATTCTACCACAGATCACTTGGACCTTAAAGAAATAAACAGAATTGGTATTTGATAACATCTTTTTCCTTTTGTAAGAAAAAATTTCCCACTATAGTTAACGAGTAAAACTTTCATTTCTTTTCATATATACAGTCCATTATGCTCATTATAGGCTACAAAAATAAATTAAAATGTAATATCAATTGTGACACATCACAATTTAGTCGGTATGTATTGGCCCACTCAATGATATTTCAAAGTTTAAAGCACGAGGAAGTTTGAAGCCCTTACTATTCCCAATTCTATACCCTTTTCAATTTAAAATATGTGAGTAGCCCACCAAAGTTCAGGAGACTAACAGGGTAAGGAAATATTTAAACATTAGTAGAACCAGGCTCCTGGCATGACAGCAGGTAATACATATTCTGGAAACTATTTGGCTGGTTTGCAGAGGGCACATGGAAGAGACACATACCTATGATGTCTGGATCCGTTGGTTCTTTGTAAATTATTAAAAAATCAAAAGTGAGTGTAGCACTTTTCTACTATGCCTAGTAGATCTTGTAGTAAGAGATAGAGATAACTGACAGAAATTAATTTTTTAATTTTCTATCCTCGAGATATTTTTTAAGCATCCTTTAAAAAATGTGAGTTTATAAAGTTAAGAAAGTTAATTTTAAGTAACTATTTAAAAATTAATTAAACACAGACAGATGATTTTGTATGTTCTTCTAGAAGAATTAGCACCTATGGACGTTCATTGTCATTACTGTCATTACTGCAAGTTAACTACAGATCTACGCTGGATTTTATATGGCTCTTGTGAAGTTTATGGATAGGAAACCTTTTCAACAAATTATGACAAGTTACTGGGAAGCTAATTTGGAAGACTGAAGGATTTGCATGGCAGAGTACTCTTTTTAGAGCCTGAGGCTGGGGTAGGCACAGGAAGTAAAGGTTACAAGGCAGATTATAAGTGCGTGAGCAATTCATAGTAAAGGTTTGTGGACTGTGAGCTTTTTAGATCAATCACTTCAAAGAGCTGCTTTTTAGGTTGTACTCAACAATTATAAGGGCGAAAACCTGTAAGGAAGTTATTTTGGGAAATGAAAGACTCTAACACGTATTTTTAACAGGAGAGTATAATTTCTGATAACTGTCTTTATAGCTGACTCGGTTGCTCTACTCAATTTGCATTTAAGAGACGATTAAAATAACCTTATAATTTTCTGCATTCATCCTGGTACAACTTACAAAAAAGGAAAGAAAATAGTTATGCATAATTACTGAAAGTGGTTGCAAAAGAATAATATTCTGCATAGCATCTACCCTGCCTTAATGAAGGCCAGCCATTTTTACACACCAAAAATAAGGCTTTTTATACAAAAAGGAGAAGTTGCCTTTATTTGACTTAAAAGATTTAAATTGGTTATTTATGGAAAAACAAGGTAACTGGTATAAGGAGTGCATTACAAGCAGTTTTTCAGAGCACATGACAATGTTCTATATTAATAAGCATTGTGGGAACATAACATCACTTATGCCGATCTAGTTATAATAATATTTTAGGTAGATGAATTGGAGTGCTACAGCTCAGCAGCAAAAGGCCTACTGTAAAACTTCCTTAAAAAAACCACAACATATGCTGGCTAGATTCTTAGACGTAAATTTGCCCTTGAGGAAGGGACCAACTCACAGCCTATACATCATTTACATGGTGTGCTGCATGATAGTATATGTTAGCTATTTTGCAAGAGCATACTATAGCAAAAATACAAATATGTGTTTTTAGTCTACCACGTGACAGAGATTATTGCTACTTTTCAGCTGATCGGTGCTCGCTAAGCAGCCCAACCATGTAAACTGCAGCCACCTCCTCTCCCAGGTCCATTTAGCCTATAAATGAATGTGTCCTAGCAATTTCAAAGAAAAATTGTTCATTTCAAAGAAAAATTGCTCACTTTTAGTTTTCCACATCAGAATTAGTCTAAGGTTACTAAGATGTATGCAGTGCTGTTTCTCTAATTAACTGTTTTCAAGACCAGTTCTGTAAACATTTACAAGGCAAATTCATTTCATGTATCCATGAGGTGATCCTAAGAAATACTTCTCATGCTTACAAGCCAAGAAAAGGCTAAAATGCCTGAATTAGGCTCAGGCATGAATACCTTAGTCCAAATTCACAAACCCCAACACTTTTCACCTAGATTTTGTTTGTATAAGATCTCATGGAGCCTTCCTGTTGAGCTGCCCGTTCCATGCATGCTTGTTACCACACTGCTTCTGTGCATGCCTTCTGAAAGCAGCCAGACAAGGCAGCTGAAACTTTACCTTGAAGGTAGCAAGCAGCGTGCGATGGTTACATGTAGTCATTTACTGAAAGAGTAGTGTCTACTTGTAATCAATTTAGTAAGGCACCTAATACACCATCTCTAATTCTTAAAAATAGGACGGTATTCTCTTATTTACTTATTTTAATGTTGTAGTTATACTTTTTAAAAGAGTGAATAAACTAGCTAAAATATACAGATTTTCTTTCATAAGATCAAATTTCACATAAAATTACTCTAGCTTTACTCCTGTGGTTATCCATACGTTATTAAAACATTCTTTTCCTTTGGCCTTTCTTCTGTGGGGAAGAGGTTGGAACAAGAGTTTCAGGTTCCAAAATAAATGGAGGATGGTTTTTCTGGTCTGAACAAGCAAAACTGTGGTTGCTGTAGTCAGGATTGCAAACCAGATTTATTTTTAAAAGTATCATATGTGAAATTCTACAAGGCATAGAAGAAAGAAAATGTTCAAATCGAGATGCTGCACTATTGCAGAAATTGTTCACTCAGCTCCTGGCTCTGCTCTTTCTTTGAATCCCTTGAAGTCAGTTGCTTTTTCTCTAGCACAGTTCTCCATCTCAAACTAGATACATTAACATTTCATTCCTTCCTCCATTTGTCTTCCATGCTTATTCAAATTGAAAGCTTGTCAGAACAGGGACTGAAAATCTCTTGGTATGTATACATCATGGAATAAAGAGGAAACCTGATCTTGGTTTGGTCTCTCAGGCTACCATATGAAAGAATTTATATATATTTCTATATATATTAAGGTAAGTTGTGTGATATTTGAAAAATAGATTTTCCCAGTGGAAAATTATTACCTCACTTTTTTCCATGTAGATTTCTAGGGAAAGCCAAATACTGAAATGTGGCATCTGAACAGTCCACTCAGTAGACTGAGGGGGAGAAAATTGTCAGCTAGCCAATGACAGCAGCTTTCTGGATATTTTGCACAAATGGGACATCACAAAGATACGATCCAGCAATAGTGTTATCAGTCTGCAAAACTGAATGAATTGGCCAATTCTGTACAAAGGAGTTTTCAGCATAAAAGCAAATATAAGGTATTGTACTGTAGGCTGTATAACTTCTCTAAGGAGAATTCTCTTCCTCTCTTTATTTTTGAATAAGAAATATTAATTGTACACCTGGATTTTTTCTTTTCTACTAATTCCATTTTCTGAAGAGCTAGAGACTCTGAGAATTGTGAGGTAAATTGTTGTATCTGTGTTCAGTTTCAAAGGGTTCCTTAAACTTAGATCTCCTCAGCTTTTACAATTTTGTGACTGAAAACCACTATACCAAACATTGTAAAATATAGTCAAAAGATTTAAA
The DNA here is from genome assembly GCA_013400975.1 of Atrichornis clamosus. Taxonomy (NCBI): domain Eukaryota; kingdom Metazoa; phylum Chordata; class Aves; order Passeriformes; family Menuridae; genus Atrichornis; species Atrichornis clamosus. The sequence continues at coordinate 85,152 of WBMZ01003122.1, read as the reverse complement.
TTCAGCTGAAGTTGGTCAGGTCAGGTTTAACTTGAAGGAAATTAGTCTTTAAAAAGTTACTTTTTGCTGCTTGAAATATGAGCTACCGAAGAGAAATTCAGCCATGGATTGTCATACTTTTATTACAGAAGCTGTGGAGTCAACATGGTTTGCCTTACTTATGTAACTCCTAAGCCTATGCTTTCCAATATTAAGACTACGCAAGCTGAGATAATGATTAGGTCTACATTATTTTAATGCGATTCCCGGGAGAGGTACACAACACTATTCCTGCTGTTTGCTTTGTCCCCACGTAAATATAAGTACTTTTACTGTGCAAAGAGATAGGGGTTTTTTTCATCAGCAGAGATCGTCAAAAGGTAAGAAACACTCACATTAAATAATTTTTTGTGATCAAAAAGGGAGGCATAAAAATAATTATATATAAAATGTGATGTATTGCCACTGTTGCAATTTTTTTCCAGATTGCTATTGTTTTAAAATGCAAATTCTCCATATTCTTGAATACTGGCAGTAGTTTTCTATCTTCTACAGTCGGGGATTTCATCTTACAAAATATTATTCCGTCTGGAACTTACAGATTTTGACCTTTATTCCTAAATGCCAGATTTCAATAGATATATGAAGTCCAGTAATCCACATAGTATATTTGTTCCATACAGTCTCAGTTTGTCCCATAATTGAGTGATTAAATGTTGCGGCGGGGGCGAGATGGTGAGGTGCCACAATCCTCCAAAAGCATCTCCAACTGAAGGGAGCCGCTTGGCAGGCCACTTCCCCTGCACACACACCTGCACACACACACTGAATAGCTGTAGTCTAGCAAGCAGTCAACGGCAAGGAGGGAGAGAAGGGTCTTTGTATGGGGTTTCACAGGAAAGGTTTATTCCAGCAACAAGGGAAGAGTTCAAGGGAGAATACCCGGTACATCTGAGGGTCCAGGTTTAAATACGGGGGCGGGAAAACGTCAGGGACCAATGGTCTGAGGGTGCAGGGGCGGTACATAGGCGGGGTTAGGGTCAGCGAACCAATAGGGGGACTTGGAGGAGGGCCGACAGGGCAGGGGCCAATGGGAGAGCCAGGAAGGGAGAACTTTCTGGAGCTGGGACATATAGCGCATAAAGGGGCAGGGAAGCCAACGGGCCAAGCAGGGAAACAGAACTGGGGTATATTAACATAATGAAGCAAAGTATCCTGGGGGGAAATCTCTAATTTGAGACACTGTCTCACCAGTGGACTCTTTTATTCTCTTGAACCGGAGGCCCACTGGCCTCCACAATTAAATATGTAAAAAGATTGAGATGTAGATAGTTTGAATTTGTATGTACCTATGATATTTATATTTGTGGTGCATTGACCCTGGCTGAATACCATGTGCCCACCAAAGCTGCTCTATCCCTCACCTCAGCTGAACAAGGGAGAGAAAATAGAACTAAAGGCTCATGGGCTGGGATAAGGGCAGGGAGAGATCACTCACCAGTTACCGTCACAGGCAAAACAGACTCAACCTGAGGAATAATTTATGAGCTATCAAATCAGGAAAACAACAAATAAAACCAAATCTTAAAATAGCTTCCCACCACCCCTCTCCTATCCACAGGCTCACCTTCTGTCATGATTTTCTCTACCTCCTTCCCCGCAGCAGCACAGGGGCATCAGGGAATGAGGCCTGTGGTCAGTTTTCCACATGCTGTCTCTGCCACTCCTTTCCTCAAGGGGAGGTCTCCTCAACTCTTGCCCTGCTCCAATGTGGATCCCTCCCATGGGGGATAGTCCTTCAGGAACAGACTGCTCCCAGCGTGCGTTCGTCACAGGGTATCTAGTCCTGCCTGCAAACCTGCTCCAGCATGGACTTCCCATGGGGTCACAGCCTCCTTTGGGCATCCACCTGCTCCAGCATGGGGTCCTCCACAGGCTGCAGGTGGATCTTTGCACTCCCATGATGCTCCATGGGCTGCAGGAGCACAGCTGCCTCACCATGGTCTGCAGCTCCAGCACCTGGAGCACCTCCTCGCCCTCCTTCTGCACTGAATGTGGTGTCTGCAGAGTTGTTCCTCTCAGGTAATCTCACTTCTCTCTCTGACTGCAATTGAACAGTTTTTTCCCCCCATTCTTAACTCTGGTGTCCCTGAGGTGCTGGTACCATCACTGATGGGCTCGGCCTTGGCCGACAGTGGGTCTGTCCTGGGGCTGGGTGGCATTGGCTCTATAGGACATGAGGAAAGCTTTCAGCAATATCTCATAGAAACCACCCCTGCAGTCTCCCGCTACCAAAATCTGGCCACACAAACTCAGTACAATGCTTCAAACAGTTCCCTTACATTTTGTTTGGAAACTGATACTTTGTTCTTCCAAATAAATAATTCAGAAAGTGTATTACATTTTGTAACTCAGGAATGAAAGTCAATACTATTCATAGTGCTGTTAACATGCCTTCTAGTAATTTATGGAATAATTATGACCATATTTGGGATATATCTGTTCCCTACATTTTGATTTGTCCTCCTCCAATACATCTTGACAATGTTGTTGTAATTCATGTGTATTGTACAGACTGAATAAAGACAGGCAGTTCGTTCCAGACAAATACATTAAAAATGTAAAACAGCTGCTTGGAACTCACTTTCTCCATGAGACCTTTACAGTAGACATTTGGTTAGTAATGAAGGAATTCTACAATTCTACACTTTGTTCTTAGTCCGTGAGATTACAAATGATAATTTGTATTGCATCATTATTTAAATCTGTTTAAGCCTCTAAAGGATTCAAATGATACATGCATGAAGTGCTTTATTTTAGGAAGTGAGTGGTAGGCAGCATTGTACATATATGGAAATAAATCTTCAATAGCTTAGCCAAACTTTATACAAACATCTAGCCTTACCTGTCATAATTTTCTCAGATTTTAAATTTCTCAATTAAAAGAACTACACAAAGGTAAAAATTTCTTTCCCCTTTAGTGTTTTTGATAATTCTCCTTATGATTGTATTTTGCAAGTTTTTTAATCTTTAAAAAGTGTCATTCATGTTGAAAGAGACAAAGTATTTCAAAGAACAACACAGACAACTTTCAGCTGATATTACTAGAAGTTTTAAAAAAGGGAATTAGACTTAGGAGAAGAAAATCAGTAGCAATGTTACCACTGACTTTGTGAGATCAGGATTTTTACCATTTCCCACTATATAACCTGGGAATGTTGATTTTACAAGTTTTGTTGAAATTCATGCTTCCATAATACATAGATCATAGGCATCACTCCATGAGCCTTAGAATTTGCAAGGGCAGTAATATTAACAAGTAAAAAGCACAACTAGTACTTGTCAGCACATGTAACATTCTATAAACCTACATTCATGTTGTGTTTCATTATCATCTAAAAGCACAGTTCCATCAGAAGTGACATGGTTATTCACTTCATGAAAACAACTAGTTCTAAAAATTTCATTAGAAAGTGACAGATTTGTCATGTTGTCTGAACTGAGTAACTGAAAATATAATTAAAATATCACTGTTGTTTTTATTGAGAGTAATCAACTTAATTAACAGACTCTCTTTTGTTTAAATTGACTATTTTCTTTAGGAGACCATCAATAATTTATTTAAACTAATTCCTCATGAAAATTAAGTATTAATTATGAAATTGTTATTTCATAATGGTACCATAAAAATGCAGATCATTTGCAGATAAAGATTGGCATTTTTAATTGCTTTTGTGTGGTACTCATTTTCTTTCCTTACAAATGAATACTGGCTTACTTTAACTGATTAACAAGAATCTTCAAATAATATTAGAATATTTTAAAACCTTAACTATTGTTAAAATTTTTCATGTCACAGTTACTTGGTTATTCACAGAATTAAGAGAAAAATCAGTGTCTGTTGATTAAAACCTCAAGTCAGATAAAACATATATAAAAAATGAGAGGTAGACTACTGTCATAGTTACATACCATTTGGTAAATGCAACTGTTATTAAACCTACAAGAATAGGGAATATTGACTAATTTTACTATGATTATTTAACATAATTATGTGTTAGGAATTGTTTCTAATTTTTTTTCTCCCTGATAGAACTTTTTCTTGCAGAAAACCATAGAAGAGACTCTCGGATTTGGGACAATGTCCATTATTTAAATGTAACAGAAATATAGGCAGTACAGAAATATATCTGTGCTTCATGCATCAAATATATAAATACATAAACTTCCTGTATCAATGAATGTTTTAGATGATTTCCATATATATAACAGCTCTAAAAATTGAGGGACAGTGTTATTAACAGTAGCCATTTCTAGAAACAAATTGCAGAACAAATATTGCTAATAAATTGTGAGAACCACAAATGAAGATGTGATAGGTAATGCATTTCTTTCTGAATGTTCATGTAACCAGTAGAGCATTACTTTTTGTAGATATTGTTTTTGTAGACAGTAACAACATTACAAAAGAACTGTTCAGAGAAATGAAAAGATAAATTTGGAATGGAATATTCTGGGGTCTTAAAAATATCATTTTGGTGTCGAAGCGAAGGACGTCTACATCATCAACAGAAAATAATTGACTTTATTAAAGGAAAAGGTTTCAATTTGATTTGTATTTTTAAATACCATTTTGCTGAAAATATTAACACTGTGTTTGTAGATTCTCATTTAGAGTGGCATTTTCTCCCCCTCCACCGCCCCCAGACCTACATTTTATTTGAAATAAAAATTCCAGATTCCAGCTTCATTTACTTTCACCTTTTATTTCTGATAACTACTTCAGCAGCCAAACACCTCTTCCCAAGACTCTGCTATGCTTCCTGTAGACTGAATCATCAGGATTCCTATGGGTTCTCATCTGTGCTTCAATAAAATAGTTAAAAATCCAGATGATAAAATAGTGAATCTTAATGGAATTAAAATTCTAAGTAGACCACTGCAGGACTTCTGGAAAAATATTTCCACTGTCAAAGTCCAAGTAATGTTAGCACTTTCTGAAAACTCCTAGTTTTTGTCAGACAATTCTATTTTACTCATTCTATACCAGCTGCTAATTAATCTGTCTGGTACAGTATATTTTAAAATGAAAGGTCCAAGGAGGGTCTTGCAATGGAAACTTTTTATCCAGAAAAGGAATTCTATTTGAAATACAGGAAAACTGCAGCAGTGGTATGTCCAAACTAAGTGCATTTTTAATTACTGTAGAGAAATTAAACATTCCTTTAACATGTAATGAGCTTGTACTTGGCCAGTTCACATGACTTCCTTTTCGCCTTTGAAATAAGCATATGTTCTTCTGAATGTATTTAACAAGTTTTGTAAGTATTAAAAGTAAGATAGTACGTTAATAGTTCATATGCTTGGACATAGCAATATGAATCCATTTTTTTCTTTCTCTTTTGGTCTTTTATTACATATACTTCTAGACAATTTAGATAGTGAGCATTCATGAGCATAAAAGTAAAAAAATAAATCTGCTGCTGTTTGTTCACAATGTAACAAAACTCTTTAGAATGCTTTCTCAAAATCCATTGCATATATATTATTTAGTTCTGTGCTCTCACCAGATAGCGTACCATGAAAATAGGAATGAATAGAAAAACATGATTTTATTATTCTGTAACATCTGTGAAGATAATGATGTGAAATAAAAATGCCACTTTCTCCAACTAAATCAAACATTAACAGATAGTGTGCATTTTAGACTTTTCTGAAATGTTCACTATATTAAAAATTCATTACATTCATCGTAGATTTTTGAAATTCAGGAAAAAAGTCTCTTTCATTATTGGATTCCATAAAACTTTTCTTATGAGGGCTTTTCTAATAAGATTTCAAACTAAAAAATTTAATTTTGGGTCTAAGAGCATCACTGCTGTGAGGACCTGGACTATTGTCAGTACATATGATTTAATTATTTGCTTTATCTAGGCAACATGCTGATAGTTAGAAAACACAATTGCTTTCCCAAAATTCACTAAAGTGTAAACTGTTTAATCTGCTTTCTTCTTGAAAACTAATCAAAGCTTTGAAATTTTGAGACCTTAGAATTTCTGTAACACAACTTTTGAATGACAGTTCAGACAGGGGAGATGCATATTTGAGTATATCCGTTGCAGTCTGAAAAAAATGAAGAATGAAAATAATTATTCTTTTTATCTATCTTTAAGTATTTTCCTCAAGCCTCATTTAAGCTATATAATAAATAATGAAAAATATTATAATTTGCCATATGTGAGAGATAGGATGAAATTATTGGCAAGACTTCAGCTTTTACACAGCTTCCAAGTGAATAAACACTTTTTGTTGCCAGGAGCACACTTTGGGAAGTATTTATATTTGCTGTTTATTTCATTGTTAAGTGCATTGTAAATTTTATTTTAAAAAATGGAGAAGCTTCTCAAATTTGCACCACTGCCTTCCGCTGCTGTTATTATTATATTGTGTATAAATATTGTTGTGGTTTAACCCCTGCTGGGAACTAAGTACCACACAGCCACTTGCTGTGTATAATTATGGTAATCTAAGATATATTCAGGAGCCTCTCCTGGCTCAGTATCATCTTATAGGAGTGCTTAGTTAAGGAAGGGATCTTAGGGGGAAAAAAAAAAAAGGGAAGAATACATATGTTTTTCTGCATTAATTGCAGTAAAGTCCTCTAGCTTTAAATTTGTTTACAGAATATGAGTTCTTTTTATACTTGGTGGTGTGTATGCATTAATTCACACATTAGTCTCAACTAGAGCCTGTGAAACATTTGTCTTTGTCCAGGGTGGGCTTCATATGCCTTTTCAGATAAAGATTCATGATCTACATTGTTGCAAAGCAAGAATTTTTAAAAGGGAAGTAATGACGCTGAATCAATGGAATAGGTAGTGGTTTCCCTAATGGGTAATTTCTAGTTAGGAGTGCTGACAATCATGCATTAATGTACATGTTCTGGATTATGTAGAAACACAGATCCATATTTTACGATTTTTTATACACAGATATATTTCTTGGGAAGAAATGCTCAGTTGGTTTCAATCAATGTTTCATTTTTGCTTATTTTTCAAAAATTGATTCTTATGTCATTTTTAAGTCTTAGGTTCAGAATTTTCCAATCCATAACTTACCTTTAAATGAATATAAAGTCGACCATAGTTTTACAAACAGTATTATGTCCTTCCACACAGTGATGCATTTCCATACCTATTATTAATGCCTTGGTTGCTACCGTCTACTTTAAATTACTCTGTGTGTATTATGCCTGTAGCCTGTGTTTGTGTGCATTATCTTCACATGCCTCACCTTGTTTTCCTGCTCAGATCTGACTGGGGAATTTTTCTTTTTAAATTCATGGCAGCAGCTTCTGAGTTATCAACAGCTCTGTCACAAAAATTTGCATCTCTCACCTCATAATGTTTGGAAGACAATGTCTGTCTCCCTATATCATGTCTTTTGATACTAGATACGATCTTTATCAGCTGTTCAGTGCAAACCAACTTGACTGAAGTGAGAAACTATTGCTTTAGTGACAGTTTCTTTCAGACTTTCAGGAATCAAAAAGAAATTGTTTACATAGAAAGAGATATATAAGATATATATCTAGAATCCCTGTTACAGTTAGAGAATGGAACAGGGCCAAATCCCATGCATTTATATACTTAGACAACCTAACCGTGGAAAAAGTACCTGCTGGTCACAGAACTTGCATTTTAGCACATGAAATGTTGCAGTTTGTGAGAGGCCGTGATAACAATCATGTACAAGGGTATTAGTTTAGGCAGCCAAGACACTATTTTTAAGCATAATATTTGGCTTTCCAGCATTGTCATAGCTGAAGTGTGTTGTAAAGAGAGTTGCATGAATAATTGAATATTTGCCTTCTCAGCCAAAGTGAAAAATGTATGTGGTGGGAATGAGTCATAAAGAACCAAATTTGTGGCTCTTTACACTAGGAAAGAAAAATTACGCTAAATTAAACATATTGTTTGTGCTGTAACGTAATTTTTATTTTCTAGCAGTTGAAAGAAAAGAAAATCTTATAGACATCCACATACAGCGGAGTGCTTCTATTCAGTAACCCAGTAATGAAGCAGCCAACCCAAATGCACAAAACCAATACCTACTGTTTCTCTAATTTACGTGTACAATCCCTTGAGGGATTAAGACTATGCCTCACCAAATTTGACTCAAATACTTCAGCATTTCACACAGAATTACAGAGTAGTTGATGTTGTAAGGGACCTCTGGAGGTCATCTGGTCCTACTCCCTGCTTAACCAGGGCTAAATACAGCATTTTTGAGACCATAATAAAAAAATGTGAGGCCTCTAACTTGCCAGGAAATCTTCTCCCTCCAGTTTTCATATGAAGCTCTTATCCATTGATAATCATCTGAAGTGGCTTGTTTTGATTGCATCTGACTATTTTTTTCAGTTATTAATGTAATCTGAGTAATTGTATGGCACCATTATAAAATTTGCAACTATACTAAGATGCAATTAAAAAATCAACAAAATCTCTGTTTCATGCTTTTCCATGAACTTTTATAAAACAGTCTTGCACTTTAGTGTTCTCTCCAATAAGGCAGCTTCTTTAGGGAGTTATTTGCATCTAGTCCTGAAAAGTAATTGCAGAAACTGGGAATGGGGCAGCAGTACATCTTGCAGTACACCTTCTTTTCTCCCACCCTACATATTACATGATGAGCTATAAGTGTGATACAGGAAGAACTTAAACTTTCTTCCATCATGCTAGGAGTTTCTCAAAGTTGCAGAATGGGAAACTCATTATGCTAAATACAATTAACTTTGCACTACTTGATTAGTAGAAAACAGATATTATGAAGTGAATCTGGGACACACATTCTATTTTCCCACATAAGACAATACTGTGTTATTAAAATATTGCATAAAGGCTGAAAATATAAACACTCTTTAAAAGGAAACCTCAGGATTTGGTTTTGTTCTGAAAATTACTTAGTGAAAATGATGTACCACTAAACAAATGCTCTCTTTGAATCTGCTGGAACATTTGTAATGCATTTAACAAGCAGTTGAGGGGGAGTGTCAGATCTATATGTTCCTATTAGGATAGGAGGATGAGTAGGACTATCTTGTAGTTTATACATTGCCAAAATTTGTCTTAAGTTATTATTGTGTTAAGTTATGCAAAATTTGTGTTAAGTCAGTTGCACTCGCTCATATGTAATTGAAGCCTTGGACATCTAGTAATTTATTTGTGCTGAATTAAGTATGAAAAGGAAGGAGAAAAGGAAGGGAATAAAAACTACGTTATTTTAGCAACACTGATTCAAGGCAACTTCAGACTGGGCAACTCCATTCCATTTCTTGAGATGCAGAGCAGAGAGGTGACACAGGAGAAGTGTAAACTCAGGTGCTGAAATTCTGAGTTGTAGATTATTTTAGGCATCTCATTCTAAGTGAAAGCATTGAGTTAAGTTCCTAGTTAGCACTTAGGTGTAGAAATACTGCTATGGATATTGGCCTGGTGCTGCTTCTCATGTGACTTAACATCTCTCCAATATTTGATCTTTCATCTCCTCCATTAGTGGAGGAGATACATAATGTTATGTTTGCTCTTGTAATTTTTTTTTTTATCATTCATGTACAAACTTCTCACTTGTGTTGCAGAAGGAAAGGTTAAAGAAGCGTACCCTGAATTTCAGTATCACAATTCAGCACTCAGTGCTACGAGCTCGGCTTCTTGCAATTTGCAGAGTATGCAGTGTGTGTAGGCTGTAAAAAAAGGCACAATTGGTCCCACATTTTCAAATTTTCCTATTCTGCAACACACAGCATGCAGACCATCTGCACTTCCTTTATGGACTGATCTAGCATATATTTTACTGACAATAACAAGGGGAAGAAAAAACAGGTTTGAAAGAAACCTACAGAGGAGTAAAATAATCTATATTTTAGAATATGGTGTACTTTTGTAATATTGTCTATTGTGTCATTTTACGTTCTCTAGGTTGTAAAACCAAGCTGTGAAAAATTCCCAAAACAGTGACATATAGTACATGTTCAGGATTTTCCTAGTTCTGTTAAAGTCTTACTTGGTCTTTAATGAGGGTGAAAGGTTATAGGAAAGGTCTAAAGAAATGTTCACTGGAAATACTTGGCTCAAAACATGCTAATTAGAAGTTGGGGTTTTTTCCATCTTTTATATTCTTGTAATTCCATAATTGTAAAACTTTAAAATGTTTCTTAATATACCTATACATGATTAAAACACAATGTGCTCAGTCCTGCTTCTTTGCAGCAACTTTTAAAATCTAACTTTTAGTGTTTAACTGTAAGAATAATCTTAATGCTATTCTAAGGAAAAAAAAGGCACCAGACAATGCTTTTTATGAGATTAATTAATATATTAATACACTCTTGAAGCTGTATTCCCATTTATGAATAAATTATGCAGCTAACTACAAAGACATTCAGATTCTGGATAAACCTAGTTTTTACTAGCACCATCTAAATTTTTCAAAAATATCAGTTAGCTGGCAGTTATCTAAATTAATTTTTTCTTAATTTATTTGAGAAATCTACAACCGAGGATGGCCACAGTACTCTTATGATAGCAATCAGAGGATGAGACAACATGTTCTTTGTTTCACGATGGTTACCAAGATCAATAACTACTCCACAAGATCAAATACAATAACAATTAAACTAGTCATATATTTGTGACTCAAAAGAGTGACTTTTATTGCTTCAAGAGTGCTTTCCTTCTTCCTTGGAAAAGCCTAGAAGAAAGCAAAAACTATGTATTGCAAAATAAGAAGAGATTAATCAAAATATGAGAAATATGTGCAACATCTTAGGGGTCTGAAGTCCTGAATTTAATCTGGAAAAGTAAAAATGCAGTATCTATCACCTTTACCTAACTCCTTTCTTCAGTCTTGGTAAAGGTTAAAATAGTGATTTCAAAGCCTATAAAATATTGGAACATGGCATTTATTCCCCTGATAACTGCTGTCACAGTTCTCTTGGGTACTGAGGGTTATTTTTTTGTTGTCTGTAAAAAGAGGGTTTTTTGAGATATCTATCACAATGCAACATTATTGGAGAGGTAAGTGTAGTTTGACTACTTTTCAAGTTGCCCCTCTATTTACCAGGAGGGTCTGGCATTGAAAGCATCATTGTTAGAACTGGCTCTGAAGTCGGTGTCTGTTTAACAGGTTCCTTTGTTCAGTGATACTTGCTGCAAATGTTGAGCCTACAACACAGTACAAGGGATTAATGGTAGCAGTGGCCTGTGCCCCTAATGGAGCCTATCAGAAGAACGAAGGAGGATATCTAGCTGATATTGCCATTCTTTCCTGATCCCGTTGCAACACCTATCAAAATAGCTCTTGGATTTGCTTTGTAGCATGATGTAGATTTACGGAAAATAATTTTAGCTGTAATAACACATCTAAAATTTTTTTATCCTCTTGATACTTAAATGGGTATGATAGTAGTAGTACACAAAAACTGCACAATATTCCTTGAGGTTTGTGAAGCATCTGTGTCTTCAGTATTTCAGCAGTCACCCAGATGTTGCCAGGACAACAGAATGCAGATACAGTTAGTCTTTGTATGATACATATATATATATGTAGAGAGAGAGATTTAATAAACTGGTGATTTTTAGAACTCACTGCTTTTATGTGATTACTTTAGAAGTGCCCCATCTTGTCTTCACCAAGATTATACTGAGGAAGTAAAGTGAAGTAAGGTAAAGATTTCATCACCCCTCTTTTTTTTTCTCCCTAAAAGCATAGACTGAAGTCAAACATAGTAGAATTTACATAAAGACTACACAAATAAGTGATGAGAAGGACACAGAATACAGGAGAAAACAATTTTTGTTAAAATTTTTGGACTGTCTCCTAAATGTCAGGGGCTTTTTTCTGATATGGTACAAGGTGTTGAAACTGAAAGCAAAGGGCAATCTAGGAGTAAATTCAAGTGAGGCATCCTTTTCCTATTCCTCCAACTTAATTTTAACCTTCTGTCTTTAAAGTAAAGGAGAAGTATGGAAGGCTGAGCATATACTTCTCATGAGGAAACCAGATTTAATTAAAAGTGCCATTTGAGCTCTCTATGAGTCCTAGTCTCTACTTAATTTTTTGTGAAAAGGCTTTTCACATTATGCAAGGGTTTCCAGTACTGGATGTTAATAATCAGGACTGGCAGCAACCATGGGAACTACTTTGGAGCAAGTTTATTAGTCACTAATAATGTATATAGGAAAGAATTAAACACACAAAGATTGGCTTTATTCTTTGAGAAAGTTGTTCCCAAATTTTGGACCATATAGCACTGTTGACTGTTATAAATTTTCATTGCACAATCAACCTTAGCAGCAAAATTTTAGCTGGAAACATGTACAATCACAGTGATTTCAGGACATTGGCCGTGCAAGCAGTGGAAGTTGGAAAGCACTGATTTGGCAGAAGTGGATCATGGAGCAGGTTCTGAGCTTCCCTGGCAAATCTTAGAACCCAATCTTTGAGTTGGAAGGGACCTTAAAAATCACCTAGTTTCAAACTACCTGCAATGGTCAGGGATACCTTCCACTAGAACAGGTTGATCAGAGCCCCATCCAACCTGGCCTTGAACACTGTCAGGGACAGGTGCAGCACCTGCAGGCTTGACTGTGTGCTGCAGCAGAATATACCCTAAGCAGAAATTCCTTCTTGTTTTTCTGTATTGATCATATATTGACACATATGTTGAAAGTTGAGGCGTTGGTTATGATCCCAAAAGAAATGTCAGTATGTGATCATTTTTGGACTGGTCATTTTCTTTCAAATTACCCTGATTGGAAAACTGAATATGTTTGCTAAATGAGATCCTTTTCTTTGAGTAGACTTTTGGGAATTGAGAGATTTACTAAGGTTTTGAAGGTGTTTGATTTGTAGTCCTCTAAGATTTATTCCTCCTGGACTTGCAGGCTGGCTCTACCTAGTGAGACTGTGCCATTATCATGTACAAAATTGATACCTGTGTCTCCTAAGCCGACTTCTCTACTGAGGGACTCTCAATTTCTGTAAATGCTCTCATCTTTTCAGGTGATACAATGTCTGTGAGATTGGAGTTTACCTGACTTTAAGGTATGGTATTAAGTTGTGCATGTGATGGTCAGTGGTGGATATATATATATATATATATACACTTGTATTTGTAAGCCTTTTTGTAAAGAGCTTTCAGATGGAGCTAAATGGAAAGAGGATGGAGTAGCAGTAGCTGCATTCTAGGGGATGGTTTCAGGTTTGATATTTTGCATAATAGGACAGGTAGGTCTGAAACAGTCGACGCGAAGACAAAATGAAGGAAAGCATCCCCTTTTGAAGGGTGACATTAGAATTTGATTTCAATTTGTAGGCTAACTGTATGCAGCTAAAAGGGTTTTGCACTGGCATCACTCCCATCAAGGAGAGTAAAGATACTAAGGATTATGCCAGTCTGTGCCTATGCATAAGAAATTAAAACTCTATCAAAAAATGGATGTCTATATGGCCTTTGAATTCTATACATAGTGAGTGTTATGTATTTGAGAGCAAATCTGTGGTAAAGAAAAATTTTAGAGAGAGAGTTAATCTAGTAAAAAGTCTCTCTTGCATACTCTTTGCTAAAATATATAGCAAAATTTCATATAAAATTTTAAAAATTTATTTATATGTTAATTTTACTCTGTGGTTTTTTTAGCTTTTCTTGCGAATTTAAGTTGAATTTCTAAATTATGGGGCACAAACTCCAAGTGAAGGTAATAATCACATTTCCTAAAGAAAATTTTTTATGTTTTAGGATGTCTCACTTTGGAAGATGATGAGAAGGAATTTGCTTAAACGAGCAGCAGCTCCAGTTAGCTTGGGGATATTGCTGGATTTTAATCTATCATTACTTTTCTACTTTTCTGGTCTTTTATTTCCTCTTTTTTAATTTTTTTTTTTTAATTTTCCTGTCATGCGCAGCTTTGTCTCAAAGCAGTAATTTTTTATGGTTGTGTTGCATGGCAGGTACAAGAATGTACTCTTAATGTAGGTATATTCAATTGTGTAAGTTAGTCTTTCCTTTAATGTCAAATCCTGTAAAAATTGAGTCTGAGACTGTATAATTTAAAAATATTTTTCTATTAATTTTCTTTTTAAACAAGACTTCTATATAGAATTAACTACCTGGTAAGATGTGAGCAGTGCCACAAAATACATTTAACCCCATTTGAACAAGAATATGTTCATAGTTACTCAGCACTCAATTTGGAATTTGGCAAGATCTTCTCCTCAAACTAAAAAACACAAAGATTAGATTTCATGTTATTTAGTGGTGTGTCATGTTCCCCTTTTTAAAATTTTAAATAGATTGCATGATCCTGCCAAATTTTCAACTGATTTTGTTTCTCTAATCTTTGCATCTGAACTATTTATATAATGTACATAATGGCTAAAATTACTATTTAACTTCAAGTTCCTCTGAAACATAAAGTAATAAAATGCATACAGCTTAAAATGAGAAATCAAACAGAGATAGATCAGCATTTTAAAATGTTTATTTCTCCTTTTTTTCCTTTGAAAGAGCATAGAACCACCAAAACTATATCTTATGCATGGCACTGTAGAGCAATGAAATTATGCGGACTGCAAGCACTTAACTACATGATTCTTTCTCAATATGGACACAATGGCTGGGTGGAGGGGAACTGCAAGCATTTTGAAGGACAGGATCGTTTTGAATGTGAAACGATCTTGAGAAGTCAGAGAATAGGGTATAAGTCAGTAAGAAAAAAGTACAAAGTACTCTCCATAAGCAGAAATAATATGTAGAGAGGACAAGAAAATGTTAGATAAAGTACCAAAATATCTGTGGGTTGAAGTGCTAACCATGAAAACCAGTGTCATGCTGTTGTGACAGAAGCAAGTGCTTTTTCAGGTTATGAAATCAAAAGCATTGCCCATTCTACTTAGGTGAGGCACCAGCTGCAAGTCTGTGGCCTCCTTAGGGTATATGTCTGGAAAGACCTGGGCCAGCTGGGGAGAATTTGGAGGAAGAGAGCATGAAAAAAGTTGGACAGTATACTCTCTTGGGCAGGAGGGTGTGTGTGCAAAAAATTAGAAGAATTTGGTCTGTTTAGTGTAGAGAAGGAAGGAGATAGCAGTTCTCAAATGCTTAGGATGTTTACAAAATGAATGCAATCCTATATTTTCTGTGTCCATACAGATGAGAAAAGGAGATTATATTATATATTAGGATGGCTAAATAATGACAAAGATGGTTAAGCTTGGTTTAACTTTGCCTAGACAGCTGGTAGAAACTGTCAGTAAAAGATGTTAAAACAAGTTTTGACATGCATCTGCCAGAAATGGTTTAAATTTTGTTGAAATTGCCTTAAATCTATCAATTCATTGAGGCATTATTTTGCAAATGGAATCTGTTTTCACATTCTTCTACACTTCTGCTATCACTAAGGAGAAAATGATTTTTTTATCTAGTTGGACTCCTTCTGCTCTGTCATGGAACTCTGTAAATGCTTAATTAAGTAATCAATTTTTTTTTTTACTTTTGCATATCCTCTGTCATTTTTACTCATACAGTTCCTCTGTCATTTTTACTTACATTGTCCTGGTCCATGGGCTTTTGTTCCCCTTTAGCTCTCATTTATGTTGTCACCTTTGTATCTTTATATTTGCTCCATTTCCTGCTGTGTGATATATGTTTTCTAGCCTTGCTTGCAAGCACTTTTCATTCCTTGAATGCACTATCCCACCTGCTTTTCTGTACTACTGCCAGCATCCTCATGCTTTTGCTTTTGCCTTTTTTTCTATATTGTTCTTTAGTTTTTACTATATACAAGATCTGATCCGTTTCTCTTTTACCTGTATGTGTTTTACTTATGAAATCGTGAAGTTTAAGATCCTGACAAAATAGAGTTTGATCGAAAGATTATGAAGTAAATGACAGCAGTCACTGTAAGGACCCTCCAAGTAAAGTGTATGTGGAGTATGTGTATCAAAGAAAACAAAGAATATGCTGTCACTGTATATGGTCTGCCAGTGCCTGTACTCCTGTGGTTTTTGTCTATTCCAACAAGATTTGACAGATGGCTAGGAGTCTCAAAGATGTTGAATCCTTCCAAGTTTCATGAAAATTGGCAGACCCAAATTATTTCCTTATCTAAAAGAAAGAAGCCCTTTTGTATTCTGTAGGGCAGCAGTCAGCTGACTGATTGTCACATGCCTTGGATAGCCAGCCAAGCTCCAAGCTAGTCCCATGAACATGTGTTGAGGGGAGTTGGATTGGTCAGGCTCAGTGACACTGAAGGGAACTGGGTTTCTGTGGGGGAATTTTGCATATATATTTGTGGAAAACCAGGCTTCACTGATTCTAATGGTCATGGGAAAGTCATAAAATGTTTTTAGCGTTGTTTCTGTGTTACTTGCAATATCAGTGAGACACCTCTTCAAAACCACTGATTATTTCAAATAATATGAACTGTCGTTCATCCACTTTTCTTATTATAATTTTTTTTTGAGAATTTATTATATTCTTCAAGATCTATATGGGCCAATTCCAAGTTCATTAAGACCTTGACCCATTCAGGTGGAGAAGGTCTGAGGAGATAAGGTAAACTGAAAATGATACTATGGGTACTTCAAGGTAGAAGCATCACACTGTGTACTAAACAAATTCTTGGACCTCTACTTTGCATTTCTTTATTGCAGAGTATTGAATGATTGCAGGTTTTTGTTCAATGTGTGTGACAGCTTAGGAAAAAACTTTTAAGTTTCCAAGACTTACAGCTTTCAAGCAGAGATGGTTTGTGTGGATGTTAACTATGATTTATTTGTCTCTTTATCTCTTCTGTATTACCAAATTCTTTCTGAAATTATGTTTGTTTGTATTTCTGAATATTAAAGTGAAAGGTACTGATGATAAGAAACTTAAATATAAGATAGCTCTGAAACAACACTAAATTATTGAGCAAACAAAGCTAGAGAAGAGAAAGAATGATAGAATTCCAGTGTTGAATTAAAAACATAGAAATCCCACTGTCCTACTCTTCATCTGTGCCATGGGGTTATGGGATTGTTTTAGGGTGGGGATTTTTATGAGACATTTAAGATTCATTCTGGGAGCTGATAAGGAAATGGAGAGGAATTTGTAGATAACTCATAGGCTGGTTGAATTGAGTTAATTTGTTCCTGCTGAATGCGTGTTTTTTAATGCTGCTGAGAAAATTATGCTGTTGTTAGACTGAGTGTCAGCATGCCTAGAGTGCTTTTTCCTATTCTACAATTTCTTGAAACTAAAGACACACATAAATTTATCCTTATTCAATGTGAACCTCATTGCAAGTGATAATAACAAAATAAGTGTGTCCCAGGCTCTTGAGTGTGTTTACTTTTGCTAAAGTTTCTTTAGTTGTTTCTGGATGTCTGACTAATAATATATTTATCATTCTAAAATAATAATTTGAATTTAATGACAAAAACAGAACTAGCTTAATTATCAATATAAAAAGATAAACAGTACTTAGCTAATGGTTTAATAGAATGCAAGAAAATATACTCTAATTATAAAAGAAAAGCAAATGAGTGAATTAAACATGAGTATGTTGTGTTATGTCTATAAATACTCAATCTCATTTTTTGTTTCATTACTCTATTTTTAAAAAATGGAATTAAGAAGTGTCTTCATTTCTAATGCTCAGAATAAGAGATATGATTTGTATGAACATATGCAGCAATTATGCCAAAAGTAAATTTCTTCAGTTCTGTGGTTACTATGGTAACAAAAATTCACTGTATTTCATTTAGACATATACAACAGAATAGAAGATGGTAGACTTAAGATTTAATAACCTTTGCAAAAATATTGTGTGATACTACATGATATTTTAATTATGTGTAAGGGGATAGATCAAATAACTAACATAGCAGCATGAGCACTAGTAGTAATCATGTTTAAAACATATTTGGATTATTCTTGTGGTAATGGCATCTTGGATGCTCATTTCTAAAAATTGCATTACATTTTTTTGCTTGAGCAGGGACATTGTTCCTACTACTATCAGGTCTCTTTGACCTCCCAAGAATAAGGAAGAGGACCATAGTTCTCCTCTTGTTTGATTCCTGGCCTTGGAATGCATGAGGAGGTACACTGAAATAGAAGATTAGGTGACATCTTTAGTCAGAGATATAGTTATGTTTTATGTGAACCCATGTCACAGAATGTACTCTTAATCTTAAGGTATTTATTTTCTCAGTACAACCTGGTGGAAGTATAATCCCTCTTTTCTGATTCATGACAGAAAAAGTGGAATCAAGAATATGTATAGAAAGGCAAAGTGGAACATTCATGACTATGGCACAGAATACCTGGATTTACGGAATACCTGTAATACCCTTGTATATTACAGATTTCCAGTGTCCTTGATTTTCATCCTATGTAATTGGGTTGGTTGGTTTGTTTGTTTAGAGTTCAGAGTTGCACTAAGATGTGTGGAAGAAGAGTAAGTTTATTTGAGGTGCAGACTGTCCAGCTGGAAAGAATCCCAAGAATAGTGGAAAACTGAAAAAAATCAAATTACTTTTGATGCAGAACTATTTTTATGATAGCAGAGAGATCTCAGCTATAATATCTTTAGTTTTGTATATCATTAGAAGTTTATGACAGTACATTATTTCATCTTAATTCCTTGCTTAAAGCTTAAAGAGGCTGGTATAATGAACTAGTTCTTGGGATCTTGTTCCTGTGAAAGGAATAAGGCACAACAAGGGATCAAAGGACATTTTCCTGTCCTTTGTTTATTTTAATGGTAATTCTAATAGCTTTATTACAGTTGATGGTTTATAATAACACCTATAAAATTCGATGTGAAGTCTTGTTTTCAAGTGGGAGATCAAACTGTCACTGTAACAGATTTTAATGCTTAAAATTGCTATTTAAACAATACCAAGTAGTGTTTTGGAAGATCTGCACTAACTATAGTTTGGGACAAGAATTTCAGGTATATTAATCCTTTTCTGTGTATTCTGAAGTAAACCTGGGCTGCATTTCAGTGTTTAAAAGAATTCACTGCCTCACTGCACTTCAGGACAGGCAGAAATTGTGCAAGAAATTCTGGGAACCTAAAATCAAACAGTAAAATACTGTATTTTCAGAAGGTAAACATTTGGAGTTCAGGAAATGATAAAGTGAAGATTGTTAATGGAATGTTAGCTCCTTTTAAGTATGAGTAGTTATAATTTTTATTTAGGCTGACTGAATTTTGTGGAAGGACGAAAAATGCCAACACAAATGGCATAGTCACAGTGAAGCAGGGATCGATGAGAATATTTTAAATGAATATTTGGCTATGTCTAATGAGGTAGACTATCAGTTTGCATTTACTTTACTTCATGGAGAATGAGACTTTTTGTGAAGAGGTAAGTATGGGAGTTGGTAAAGAAAAACGCTCCTATAGAATAAGTTTTTATGAAGCGTATTTATGAATATCCCAAGTCTCTACCTCAGGACTGGCATTTATGATGAGAAATAGTAGTACTAGCTTACATTAGGTCGATAGAAATACTAACATCTGGATTCTGGTGTCTTTCATTGGTAAAATTTTATCACGGATTTTGCTTTCAACAAAAATTATGTTAGTTTCTCGTCCTTCTGTTTGAGATGTTGATATTAGAAAATAATTTTCAGCGGCTGACAAATTCTTTCTGTTACAGTAAAGTACCAAGGAAGTAATTAAAATGTTGTATGTGTTTGCTGTATTTAATAATATATTTATAATATATTTAATAATATATGAGGTATAAAGATTTTGATAAATATGTAAATATACATGTCTGATGAAAGATGCACAATGGGTTTTTTACTTCTTCTTTACAGATTTGCCTAGAATAACTTAAAAATGATAGTGTAGTAATATGGTTGAAGTACTGGTTGTCCTTGTCATAGTGAGAATGTTAGTTGGAATTCTGTAAAACTGTGCAAAATAACACTTCCCTAAGGTCAGAGGTATATATTGCAGAATTGGGAGTGCTAACTCACAGGATTGGCTTATTTTTTTCTGTGTAAGACAATATTTTTTTTAATTTGTATTTTGATACCTGTGTACATAAATAATGTAATATATATAATGAGGCTAAGATTGTAAACAGATACTAAGTGAACTTTGTGTTGACTAATTAATTTTTTAAATTCCTTGTAGTGAAATCATACTTTTGTCGTTAACTGTGGATTTGTGCAATAGCTTTTTTTTCAGTGTGTTGTTATGTGCAGTGGAATGCATGATTTGTGTAATTTGTGTAACAGTGGACTCATGTGTTGTGTACCTGATTGCTTATCATGCAAGTGATGTTCTCACCTTTTCTTAACACATGCTCACATATCAGGTGTCTGTTCATACCTTGTCCTGGGTATATTGCTGGCTAGATGAGGAACAACAAATTGAAACTCTTCTCTTAAGCTTTTCTTCTGGATTTCATCCTTTCATCTGTAGTATTTTTCTCATCTTTTGTTTCTCTAGAGCCATTCTATCTGTCAATACTTTTTTGGTTTTTTACTTACTAAGAGTTTCAGATTCTTTTTACTCTTTGTTGGAGATAGCATGGTCCATCTGGTCTGACTGTCAGGATGAGCCTTTAGGAGATTACAGTTTCACTCTGCAGAGTCCAAGAAGCTGACATCCTGTCACAGATACAGTTAAAAACTCCTGCTTGACAAATCAGCACATTCCTTTGAATAGCATTGAATCCCGCCATTGAAAATAATTACTTCATAAAATTTAAAAAGCCACCAAATTTGAAAAAAAAGTATTAATGTGCAAATGGCATGCAAGAATGACTCATATAATGCATTTTCCTTACATTTCCTGAGGAGAGTTGCATACTTGAAAATATGGTGACTTGAAACTTTGTTCTATATATTGTAAATTTAATTTTAAAATAGCTTTTCCATAGCTTTAGTTTGAAAGGTATTTAGTTTTCTTGGTGTTGCTCAGAACTTCCAAGTCAGTTAGTTTGTTAAGGTAATAGAACGATAATGCTGTCTGCATTGCAGTGCGTGGAAGTGAGTGTAAAAGGTCAGCCATGGAATCAGCATTTCTTCTGAAAAGCTTGGCACGCATACATTCTTCTAACATTTCTTTGGAACAGACTTGAGTTTGAGTTTGGTGGATCAATAAACTGAGGTGTGGAGAATGTGAAGTGCATGTTTTGATCTTGTTCTTTGTTTTCTCTAACCATCTCTTAGGCAACTATTTTCCATTTCACAGAGTTTGTAATAAACATGTGTCTATTTTTTCATAGTATTACTTACAAGAATAGGAAATGCTATAATCTATAATCTAGCTGATTTTTTTTTCAGTATTTTATATTGATGAAGACTGTACTATAGGTGTGGGGGTTTTTTTTCTTTTTTACTAATCATGTTTAGTAATTTGATAATGGTTGGAAACCATAATTTACTGGGGACCTCTAATATGCCAATTGTACCATCCAGAAGGTGTCTGCCTGGGAGGGTGATAAAGTATTTTGGTAAATTACCCCAATTTGTGGTCCTCAGATTTAACTACCTAAGCTTTCAGTCAGTATTATTTTCTGAATTAATTATAAATAAATAATATTGGGGTTTTTTATTGTAATAAATCTGAGTTATACATTTACATGCAAGTAAGTAGATTTTTTTCCTCTCTTGCATGTCTTCTGTCCATTGAAATGACGATGTTTCAGACTACAAGCTTATGAACCTCCCTTCCACTGACAGTTTCTTAATTAAAATTCACCTCATAGGTTATCCATTTTGTTTTCACATTTTTCCACTTAGTGTGAGTTACCACTGTCATGATAGGATCCAAAATAACTTGTAGAATTTAAAAAGTCAGGTCACATAGTTAGAAATTGGGTTGTTTTGATTTTTATTTGCTTTTTAACTGTAATTTCATTACTTAGATGGGATCCATTCTGTAAATTGTAATGACATCAACTGTTTAGTTGCTGCTTTTCCCTTAGTATGAAAAGTGAAAATGGATTTACTAACCTCTAAAAATATGTCTGACACATATCACTGATATATTCCGCTTTATATTTCTAGCTTACTTTTATAAAGGGATCAGAAGACTTGTGTGTAAAATTGCTTGCATTTACCAAGGAAAACCAAATCAGGAAGAGAATAATGTTTTTTAATTAAAGCTTTTCAAAAACCTCATTTTTTTGTTTAATGGCTATATTGTTAGTTGCACTAGTGATGTAAACAGAATAAATATAATTACATAACAGTAGAAGCAACTAAGTGAAATTAATATTGATCTTAAAATCTGAACTTCTGTGTTGGGATTCAGAGTACAAGAAAGATACAAAGTCTATATATGCTTTGTTAGGATTGTGCTGTGCAGGCATCATGTGAAGGTTTCTGGATTTAGGAATAGTCAGAGCCAGATTCTAGGAAATAGACTTTGTTATCCATTGTCATGGGCTGTCTTTTTAAACAAAATATTGCAAACCATTTCTTCCATTCCAGTGCATCTGTTTATGATAAAGTTAAGTTAAAAGAACCTTATGTAACATACAGGCTGTTAATGTTCTAGACACCTTAATTAATTAAAACACTGAGATTATTCTTTAAGAAAAACCCCAACAAACAAATCTACAGACTGTATATGAAGGCTGTCTGGTTCTCTTTTACTGTTTAATCCCTCTTACTATTGTTATTTTTGGTTCATCTCCAAGGCACATTGAAGCACTGTATCCCCCTGAACTTAATTAGGTTAATGTTTCATGTTTGTAGGACAGCTTCTTAGATATTTTAATAGCTCTAGTGCTAGGTTTCAGTATCTCCTTCTGGTTCCTGACACCTTTCATTAGTGACCTCTGCAATCAAATTCCTGTTCTGTGAATTAACTCAATAGTTAGCATTCAACAGTGTGACACAGCATCATTTATTTACGTAGCTATAAGGCTAACAGAGTTTAAAGAAAACATAATTGTGAAATCCACATGTTCTCGTGAAACAGTTCATTTATGTCACGTAGCTTTAAATTCCCATCACAGGAAGTACCGTTCTGGAACTTCACCCCTTCATAAGGTTGAAGCAAACATTTGCTGGAACTAAGTATTGTGTACGTAAGAGTAGTCTAAGCTTGTCTCTAAGTCCTTGTGACCTTTCTGATTTTGCTCTGGGTGTTTCTATAGTAGCTGCCACCTTTGCCTTTTTGGATTGTGATATTTTTTCTGTTTGGACAAAATCCTTGCTGAGGACTAATTTAAAATCATAAAAATAAATTCATTTGGGATTAATTATGCAAAATTGGTTACAGCAAATTATATTTTTACTCTAGCCCTGTTTATCATCTCATCTCTTTGAAATTATTCCTTCATATTCTTCAAGCAGTTTTGAATCTCCTTCGTTGTGTTTGACGTATTAAAAAAAGGAGTAAGAGTTGGAGCAAATTGTGTGCAAAGTAAGAGATGTAGCTGTTACATTCTTTTAGTCATTTTCTAAGACCAAAGCTGACAAAGTTGCAAATTGAAGGAAGGAAATCAGGTATGAGAAAATCTGATCTCTACCTGCACATGAAGGTTAGTAGCCTTCTGTATTATCTTTCTTTCACCAGACAAGAATAGGTGGATCACCAAAAGGCAACATAGCTGTGCTTTTGTAAGTACTCCATTACCCTGTATTAACAAAGTTATTTCTCATATTCAAGAATTAGAATTAAAGGAGGAAAAATGCTTTCAACTGTTACATTTATGATACATTTTTATCTTTACGGGAATAGATATATAATTAATTAGTATTACTATGTTGATTTTTATAAAAATTTTGACTTCATATTGTATGTGCTCCTCAAAATAGTGCCCAAGAATTTAATTTATTAGTCATTATATGTTTTTCATCTACTTAATGGTTTTGGCAAATGAAACTATTTTATTGCAATCAATATAGCACAATATAATAATGTAATATCCATATATCATAAAGATTAATAGATTCACAAAAGATGATTCAGAGTCAAGCTGATTCAGTGATATAATCTATTAAACAGTTTTTGTTACTAGTCTTGAATAGATAGTCAAATGGAGCTGTGTGCCATTTTCTGTCATTTATTGTAAGCAATGTTTTTTCATGAACTGTACTTAACTATTCCTTGATTGAAAGGCTTCTTTAATAAAGAAAGATGTAAAATTGAAAATGTTATTGTTCTTTCTCTAGCAGTACATGATTTTTTCCTAGTCTATATAGATTCATACAAATGAATAGAAACAAGAATAAAGAGAAGTTAAAAAAATGAGTAGGTAGATGAAGAAACAGTGCAATATATATATAATTTTAAAGTGTTGTAAAATCTTCCCTTTAAGCTCTCTGAGAACATGATTAGTATAATTTAAATAATTCACTTTTACTGGAAAAGTGTTTTCCAAATGTTAA
This sequence comes from Atrichornis clamosus, assembly GCA_013400975.1. NCBI lineage: Eukaryota > Metazoa > Chordata > Aves > Passeriformes > Menuridae > Atrichornis > Atrichornis clamosus. Next base: position 60,758 of record WBMZ01003122.1, on the reverse strand, counting down.
TAAATTTTGCATATGTCTACACTGCAGCAAGAAGATCTGATAGCTGCCCGCACAGACAAGTTATATTTAAATAATTTATCTGCAATACTGGCAGTAATGTCATCTTAGAAGCACATCAGGAAAGCTGTCTTAGATTAGTATTCTACAAATGCTGTTAAATACTCTGCAGGGAAATTTCTGCAACTGCAGCAGAGATGATACAAGAATCTAAGGTGCAAGATCTACAGTCACACCTAGATTTACAATATAGACATTAATTTGATTGGAAAATTTATATTACCTCACCTTTATTTAAAATAATGTGAGAACAGTTGGATAAGCATTGACATGTTCAGATATTTATTCACTTTATTGTTAGATTAAATTGTTTCTGTTAGTCTCATGTATATTTTTCACATCTCTAAGTTGTTGTTACTTAATATACAGAGATTCAAAAGAGTCTGAGGCCTTTGGGTGGTGATATCATTTTAACTACAACTTAAAAGGAGAAAAGGCAGCGTTGCTATAGTACAAATATTTCATTAATGCTCTTAAAAATTAGGCATATGAAATTACAATGCTACAAGTATAGAGAGTTTTTATTTCAATTGTTTATATATGAATTTATTTATCCACTTGATAATAAATTATTTCTAGCAATGTGTCCAGCTGACATGGATTACAATGCAATACAAATATATTTCAAAGCCAGGTACCCAGAAAGTACACAAAATAAGTCTGAATCTGTCACTTTAGGTTTTTCCTGATGCAGGGTACCTTATGGTGTTATGGTATCCACTTCAAACTCCTTTTTTAATCTTTGCATCTCATGCACTGAGCTTGCTGTCTTGGTTGTTTTGCTCAAAACCCCCTGTATTTCCCTGTATATTTTTACTTCATGTCAGAGACACCTATTGAGTTATTTTGTGTTTGCCTACTTATCTACTTCTTGTTTATGAAACTCCTGCTTCTGTATCTAATTTGATATCTTTTCCAGTTTTCCTGTCCAATGTCTTACTGTTTTTCATTATTGCACAGATTTTTTTTCCTATTCCCTGTACTTTTGATGTACTTTTTGTTGGTTTAGGAAGTCTTTAATAGTATTTCTGTTGTTCTGGTTTTGGCATAGGATTTTTGTCCGCTGTTTCTTCATGGCAGTGGATTTTTTGTGGAGTTCTTCCAAGTGGAGTTCTTTCAAGTTTATGTGTGCTTAAGTTCTGCATGTATGTGTGATGTAACACTGTGACCGCAGGTTTTGTTTCATCTTAGCTACATACCAAGGACCTGTATTTGCTCTTTATGCCACACATGTGGGCATAAGCGGGTGGTGATTGTCTTTCCTCGCTTGCTTTTCAGCTCCAATAGGCTCATGAGCCTTTTAAGTGCTCTTTGCTGGGGTTTGCTTGTGTTCTTGACTTCTTGTGTTACTTCTTTCCCATTCTCATTGCAGATTCTCACATGCAGATTCATTTTGTTCCCTGCTCTATGTCTTATGTAAATGATGTGAGTATCCTTTGAAATCTGTGTGTATCATCTGTCAAGCTGGAAGCCACATACATTTAAATGATATATTAAGCACTATTAAGTCATCCCATTTGCAAGAACATAATTTACATTTTTGTATTTAGATCCATGCTGTATTTTAAGCCATCTAGGATTTGAGCAAACTAAAACAGTTTTGTTGGTTGTTGGAAATTTTAGAATTTTTTTTCATTTAATTTCTCTACTAACTGCATTGCTATTACGGGGTATTTGTAGTATATTCCCAACAAAGAATTCTGTTTTTTACAGTTTGCATCTTTACTCAGAGTATACATTTTTAAACTGAGTTTTAAATATTAAAGAGATTGTGCATTTTTTTTTAAAACCACTGTGCAACCTTTTAAGTACCACTAGCCTGAGGTGATCCCATCTGCAGTAAATTGTGTGATAAAATTTTTGTTGATAGCAGTGAGGCCAAAATTTCACTCCAGATTTTAAGTACTTTTCCTTCTTTTAAATGATTGTGGTTTTTAATCAAAATAATTTAGGGCATTATTGACTATGGACTCAAAACAGGAATGTCTTAGACTCTTGTTTATATAGATCTATATAGATCATTGTCCTGATCTTGTAGATCAGGACAATGGATGATGACCTCAAAGAGTCTTCTATCAAAAAAACCCCAGACTTTTTGATAGCCAAATTTCACAGAAATGAGTGATTATTTGATGTATCACAAGTAAAACAGTACTGTTGAGATTTACTGAATATTCTTAGAACTCCAAAGACTTTAATGAATTAATCAAAACTTACTTAGAAAAATGAAATTAAATAAGTATTCTTGTAAAATTGAGATAATTATGAACTTGCACTGTTATTTGGAGATTGCTACCCAAGCAAAGAGGCAAAGATGAAAATTTTGTGCCATCTATATTAATACATTTGTGTTGCACTTTACTTTGGAAATAAGCTGGAGAAAAATGCAATTGAATGTGAAAGTTGTGTTTGTAACTAGCTATGCTTGCCTTGATAGATGTGAACAGACTAGCTTTATTCTAAGAAAAAAAATGGAATTAAGAGTGTGTGTTTAAGCCTTCATAAGGAACAACTATAATGTATTTTTAAAGACAGGAGTGTAACCAATTGTGCTTACTGTGAACAGGCCAACTTGGTGTTGAGAATGAAGCTCAACTAAAGAGCATATGATTAAACTTTCATTAAAAAAATATTTCTAATGTATTTTTAAAGATGGTAAAGACATTAACTTTGAAGCAGGAAACAGAAGCTTTGCTATTGGAAGTTACTGAGCTAATTAAGCTGCTGAAGGCTGATCGTGAGGAGGGAGAAAAAGCTTTGGAGTTGGAGAAATAGTGAAGGAAAAACCTTGGCATGGGAATTCATTGTATGTCACTTTGGAGGCTTCAGCAACTCCTCACAGCCTTGCAGAAAGGTATTGGTATTGAAACGAAGAATATTTGTTATTTTTGGGTGAATTCATTACCAGGAGTAGAATCTATGATTTGACTACATTTGTGTTTAATGTAATAAGAGTACAATATTTCCGCTTCTGAATTTGGTGTACTTGAATAAATATCTGGGGGAAAAAATGGGAGATGCTATGGAATGTTCAGCATTTTCTGAGAAATAACATGAGAGTAGACAATACACTTAAGATGATAATAAATACTTCATTTGGGGCAAGAAATTAGAAGCTGAAACATAGTTATAAAATAATGCATTTGAGCTAAACTGCAAATTAAACTAGAAATAAATGATTTGTTTTGAGAAAAATTAAAATGCAATAAATTTGAACAAAGTTCTCACATATTTAATACTAATTCTTTGACATAATAATTGAGAGGCATCCTTGAAATCCCACATCCTGGGAACATTTTTTTATTACGTTTTGTTATGAATAGGCATCTACATAATAGAAATAAAGGAGAAAAAGGCGGGGGGAAGCAGCTACTTTAAGCAGTTTGCTGTTTGCCTTCTGGCACATGGGCAAAAGCAGGTACTGTCTGGACCGAAGCTTACAGCAAAGTAGCCTAATTTGTCACAGTAAGTTGCTGGATGTAAAATTGTGGATGTACTTGAGTGCGTATTCTGGTGCACATCACCCTGAGAATTTTGACAAATATCTCGCACTCCAGAGTGGGTGACAGTGCAAGAGTCCTCCATAACTATGTTTACTGGTGGGTAAAGTTTAAGTGAAGATCAGTATGTAATGGGGGCAAGCCAGTTGTTTATTCCCAAATGCTTTCACCCCCCATCCCCGAAGGCAAAATGTCAAGTAGTGCACATCCCTAACAACATACGAGAAAAAAGATTTCTTGTTTTTTTATTTTAGCCAATGGCTAGCTCTTGACTTGGAAATTAGAAACCTGTGCTAAGGTGCTCCCAGTTTGCAGAGATTGCTCGTCTTAAAAGCGATTGCCTCTTATGGACAGTTTATGATGCCCTGAAGACAGAGGAGGAGATTTAATAAAGAATCAGAACTAAAAATCATTGACGGGTTAGAAAATGCTTTCAGGAACAGCTCCTGTAGCACTGAAAGGTCAATTTTACAGAAGTAAAGAACTGCAAGAAGAGCAGTTTGATAATATAATCTTCATTCTTCAGCATAGTAGCTCAAGATTCTCAAGATTTGAGCTGCAGAGTTGTTACCTTTTAATTTTTGATATTCTTACCTACAGTGATGCAACTGTAAATCCTCTTTGTGTTGCTATTGTGTTTCTGTTGCTTTTTATTGTGTCTGCTCTTTGTGTTTCTGTTGCTTTTACTTTACTGTTTAGCATTTTCTTTTAATATCAAAAGTTTAGAATTGTAGAATATAATTAGCATATTTTCAGTTCTGTTAGTATAAACAATGATACAGTTGGGGAGGTTTTTTAAGGCAAAGTAAAACAGCATGAAGTTTGGTTGTGAAAACTGACCAATTTCTTCTCCCTTGATTTATCAGTGGGTTGTATCAGGATGATGTCATGTCCTTGGAGAAAATTTGTGATTTTCAGGATTATAACTTTTTATAGTATTATCTTTAAGGCAAAAAATATGAAAACATGGAATTGAGGATAAAGAGAAAAGACGCTCAGGAATGTTATAATTATCCCTAATCTGAGTATTACAAACCCAGGAGATTAATTAAGAGTTTGCATGACCCATTCAGAGTAGACACTGAATCCTGTTATTTCTTCAGGCTTACCTTGATTTCCATTATTCCTAGTTCCTGCTGCATCTATGTTCTGTTGCAGACTCAAGTATTTATACTGATGTAGCCTATCTTCAAAAATTGCCTTGTCTGAAATAGAACAAAAATCCAATGTAAACCATATTTTATTCACTTTAATGTTAGTCATCACTTTGTACGATGTAGAAAAGGCACTTGTTCTTCCAATGTCTTTCTAACTTTTATTAGCAATGAAATAATAATTTTGCAAATTTCTGATTTATGTCTTGTTAATACAGCAAGATTTATTGACTGTTAAGAGATTGCATTGAATATTCCACAGCTACTTCTCAGAGGTAGAGTGGGGGTTTTTTTCATCAGTAAAATGTGCTGCTCTCTCTTAAATTTATGGCAAAGTTTACTGCTCTTGAGATATTATCTGTTTTTTTTTCTCATCTGATAATCATACTATACTTTCCCTAATTTCATACCAATAAATTCATCAACTGCTGCAGAACACCATCTCTAATAAGCTTCTTTTCTTTCTAGGCAAAATAAAATATAATATATGTTGTTATTCAGCAACTAGTGGCCTAGTCACCTATTTTGTTGTAAAGACCCATAGGAAATTTATGCCATAGTCAGAAAAGTAATTGCAGGAAACTGAATCAAGGCTGACATACTTTTGTGTGGCAACATGAATATATTTTGTCTGTTGGCTTTGGGTTTGTATCTTTAGCTTTCTTTAAACCATGTTTAGTTTGAAAAGTGTCCCTGAGCTGAAAATAGTTTTCATATCAAGAGAATGTGGGATCTGTACTTGCCCTGTTCTTCCTCTGCATCAACATATGTCATACATCAACATAGCTGGAGGCTAGGAAGCTCGGTAGAGCTGTTCTCGTGTCATAATAGCCTCCTCTACATATGCCTTAAGGCAAGGTGTTTTCATTTCCTCCATAAAAACAAAACCACCCCTGGCTTTGAACATTTGCCTGATTTACATACTAGGATAATCAAGTATGAGTTTATGAACCAGTTCCACACCTAATGCAATATTTGCTGATCTTTTATTATCGATGTCCTTTTTCGGCCTTCAAAGTAACTTACAGCAAAATTTTGCGAGTCTTATCATTACGACAACATATTTCCTAATCTCACTAGGTATTCATAGTGTCATTTAGATACTCACATTTTGTTATGCTAATTATCTTTTTAACGGAATATGAAATATGTGTTCAAGATACTGTGGAGCCACGATGGCATTGTGATTATAAAAGCTGTCAGCTGCTGCAGGTACAAAATCAAATACTTAAGAAACAGCCAACAGAGAGATTCTGGAGGATACAGACTTCGTGAAGAAACACAGCCCTCTGCTGGAAGAAGAGCTGAATCCAGAGGGTGAAGCTGTGGAGGATGTATGAAAAGGTAAATACAAACCATATGAAGATGTTTCTTTCAGAATCTCTCCACTACATAGGTGCCCTTTTAGAGAACAGCAGTCTTTTGGAAGTACCAAAGTCTGTTTTAAATTTTGTACGCCCATATCACTACATACAGGCACTCAGTGCAGACAGAATCTGGGGAGGATAATGCTGTTGGCCTTTAATAAATGTCACTTAAGCACACATGGAATGTAATTCTAACTTTGTAAGTTCATTCCATGTGGGATTTTTCACAGGAAAGTTAGAAGGCACTTATCTGATATTTGCTGAGATTCTCCACACATTTCTCACAGACATCTGTGTTTCAGAATATGGAGATGTCAGAAGCTGCCAAAAATGTTTGTAAGATTCAATTATTCTTAAGTACTGATGTACATTTTTCCTAATTTATTTGTTTATGGTATTTATTGATTGTAATATTGATAATAACTTATTAATTTTTGATAATAAATGCCTAATGTTGATAATGCCAGTCTAAAGAATTAAAGTAGACCAAAACTGCAAGTAGCTTAAAATTGATTACTAAAACTGGAGAGATACTGTGTTACTTCAAATTCAAATGTTAGGAAAAATTATGTTTTCTATGTATTTTCTGTAATAACTTTTAAGTACAAGTCTAGAGTACAATCTCTTTTTCAAGGTACTTACAGTCTAAAATGGGGGAGTTGGTAAGATTCATAGTATTGTTTCTTTTAATTTGTTTTATTTTGAATTCGATTATGAGGAACTCCACTACTGTGTAAAAATACTTCTAAAATGAAAAAGTTAGTTGCCTAGTACACAAATAATACGAGAATTATCATGAATTAGACTTATGAAACACATCACAGTTCTATCAGTGCCATGAGATATGTTTGAAATTCTAATTGAAAATCAAGCTGGTAACTTTTTTAAAATTTTATATTCTTTTTTCTTCTTAATGTCTTAAATATATTGTATGCTTTAAAATAATGAGATGTCCTAAAATACAACTCATGAAGTAGACTTAAAATATTTTCTCTAAAGATTATTTTAAATAAATACTTTTTTTTCAGAGGTTTTTTTTTCTCTTTCTTTCTTTCCAAAAAGTGACACTGCATGTCATAAGAAGATAGACTGGCTGTTACTGTATTTATATGTCTTTATATATATGTATTTATCTTACTTATATATTTAATTTCAGCAGAATTTCTAATTGTGAAGTAAATTATCTGTGACTTTTATTGTGCTCTAGTTTATGTACTGTTTGTTACTCAGGTTTGGTTTTTCCTCCCATGATCTTAAAAAAGCAGCTGATACTTAGATATCTTTGCAATTAAAACTATTTTCAATTGTGTATATCTAGTTTTCAGAGAACTAGTTTAAGCAGTGAAGTGCTAGATTATCATAAAGATTTTATATCATATTATTTGTTTATATTTGTAATGTTTTCAAAAGCAGAGACAACAGGAGTGCATATCTCTATTTGAGAGTTGTTACAAACTGAGTGTCCCAATACTACTGATGCCATTGAAAACTATGGTCCTTGTCTGCATTGTCTCGGGCTCCTTCTTTACAAAGGTGACTGCCAGGCTTGCACAGCCTCTAGGAGATGTTTCAGAAATGATTTTGTCAGTTTACTGAGTGAAACCTCAGTGGCTTCTTTGCACATTATTTCTTTCTTTCTGCTCCAGAGGTCACTATCTTCCCATGAAAGTAGCCACCTCTTCAAAATAACTCCAAAACTCTGTAACAGAATGAAAGCCCTCTTGCTAACATTTCTTTATGTTATGCAATTTTATAGCCAATTCTGTTGTCTTTTCCTGGGACTTCATCTTGAAACATCAATTTTTAAACTGCCAAGGGTCAGACAAATCTTGACATTGTTTTTTATTTTAAACATTATATATGATTTTTATATAACATCTTTCAGAAAACTATTTTTAATTTCTTGGACTTCAAAAAAATGCAGTGATGTTCACTGTGAACTCATAGAAACACAAAAGACATAGAATTGAAAAAGAAGATGTATGTATATATGAGAAAATTAAATATGCTGAGATGTTATTGAGTCAGTACAAGTAAGAGCTATCCACTATGGTATTATAATTTCCTGTTGGTTTTAATGGTGGCAATCACACTATAGAAAATTTGCTTTTAGAAATAATTTCAAATTCTCTTATTTTTTCTTCAATTAAAAGTAATAGAATTATACATAAAATAAGTGTTTGTCTTTTTTTTGTCTTAGCTTGCATTAGGAGAACAGGGAAGACGTGATGTCCAGAATTATACCCAAATGAAAGTTCCATGAATCAACTCCTAAAGCCTTTTACCTTATATTGCTTGCTTAAGAATTTTTAATCCCTTTGACAGAACCTTTTGCTATCATTCTTATTGACTACAGAAATTACTTGAATTTATCAACATACCTTTTCTGCCTGTTTTTTTTAGCAAACCAACACAATTACTTTATTGTATTGCAAGGTAGCTTCTATATGGCAATGACTTATGCTGGAGTTTCCTCACTGTAACCTCTTGTCAACTTATTAACCCGCGAGTTATCAAGTAGAGCTGTAATAACAACAAGACACCACTGATGGCCAGTCACTGACAAATAGTCCCTCCTTTCTATCTCTGAATATACAGACAAGGAGGCACCACCGAGAATAACTATGCCAAAGAACAAGAATACCCAGTACTTGGTTGTTTGGTAGGACGTTACACCTCACTTTGGTGAATATGCCTATGGCTCGTTGCCAGCTTTTATTTGGCAAAGTAGCAAGTGACACAGTGGCCTTTTTCACTTGAGATGAGGAAAGTTTACAGGCGTAATTGAAAAACAGCAGTAAATTTTTTAAATAACCTGAATGGCCGCAACACATATTTCTGTACCTCAGCCATGTGAGTAACTGTTCTTCAAATATCAGGTATTTTAAAAACTGTGTGTGGTAATTATGGAGCATATAAATTTCATAGGAAGTAATGAAATTTGGTCCATCTTATTCATTTAGAACTACTAAGAATTTTTGTGCCAGTTTCCTAATTCAAATTGTGCTATGAAGTGCCTGAGTTGGGTCAGCATGCACTGGTCTGATATTCCAGAGAGCTGATGTTCTAAAGTGCCTCGTGCAGCAGTGGTTGAAAACTTGTCCTGCTCACTGGTGCTTCATTCAAGGCAGTAAGACTAATGCTAATTTTTGAGTTGTGTGAGCAAACCTGTGTCCTTGGTAACCTCATTTCTGTAAATATTAATTTCACATTAAGCAAAATCATTGCAGAGGACTGTCCCATCTCCCATTCCCTGTTTCTTCTGAAGGATCATTTTCATTTAAATTCCCTACAGAGTTGGCCTCATTATTTTACCTAAGAGCTGCAAAGGAGAAATTACAGAACTGAAGAAAAGTTTCTTGTTACAGAATTTCTTATTTTTTAAGGAAATGAGGACTATAAAAGGGTGTCTGTTATCTAAAGATCCATTTATCATCTCAGGTCAGTGCCATGTTCTCTTCAAAATGAAGACACTGCAGTTGTTTTACTGCAAGATGTCTGTTTCCATACACTGATCCTTTCAGCTCACAGAAGTCCTGTGAACACAATATACCCCCTGAGCATTTGTAGAGGAGGATTATGTTTATTGGGCAGTGGAATTTCATAAAGTTCCTGGTAGCAGCATAAGATTCCTCAAAGAGATGGGCCACCTGAGTCTGTGAGACAACTGGGTGACTCCAGATTGCTGTGACAGTCTTTGTCTGTGCTTCCAAACATGATTGTGAACTATAAAGGCACTCTTACCACCAGCACAGGTGTAATACCTGTAAGAGCTGTTATGCACTTCTGCTCAGTGAATGTCTATTTGCCAAAGGTGATTCTTATCTGCACATATCTAAGAATCTTATGTCACGTGTCAACCCATCTTTGCCAAGAAACTATTGAACTCCAGAGGTTGCTACTAGCAGAAATAAACTTTGTAATTTCCACTGTTTACGGGCCAGTAGCACACTGCCAGACTTTCTAAAAAGACAAAAAGTGAGCAATATTCATAACTTATTGTCGTGGTTTAACCCTAGTAGGCAGCTGAGTTCCACACAGCCACTCACTTCGCCTGAGCCAGGATGGTGTGGAGAATCGGAAGGGTAAAAATGAAAAAGGTCACAGGTTGAAATAAAGATAGTTTAACAGAAAAAGAAGAAGCCATGCACACGAGCAAAGCAAAGCAAGGGATTAATTCACCACTTCCCATGGGCAAGCAGTTATTCAGCCATCTCCATGAAAGCACCATTACTGAACTAACAACCCCCTTCCCTGCAACTTGATATGCTGAGCATGAGCAACTCCTTGTGCACCCCCAGCCTGCTTGCTGGTGGGATGGGGTGAGGAGCTGACTCTGTGCAAGCCCTGCTAACATCCCTGTGTCATCAACACTGTTTGCAGCACAGAACCAAAACACAGTCTCATACCTGCTACTATGAAGAAAATTAACTGTATCCTGGCCCAAAGCAATATATTTATACACAGCCCATTGTAATCCCTGCATTCAGTCAGTGAAATACCTTTTGTAGGCTTGTCTACCATGAAGGCCAAAACAAAATCTTCAAATAACTGAGTAGCTGAGAGAGCTTAGGATACCACAAGTGGCTGTTTTATTTGAGGTACCAAATAGGAAGTATTTTTATTCTATTTAAAATATATGTCAACTGCCTTAATTATATAAGGCAGAATAAAACAAAGTACACAGTAGAATTTGGGAGTAAGTATCCTGGTCATCTCTGTGAAAGGACTCACTCTCAGAGGGACATAAAGAAGAGGTCATAGTAGCTGTAGACATTTTCTCTTGGTTTTAAATTTTTAAGTTCTTCAAGAAATAATTGTAATTACTAAATGTGATTGTTTTGCTTACTGTTTATGGTGGTCAATATGTCATAGTAAAGAGCTGTGCCTGATTAAAATAACGTGAGTTGGTTGTGTCATTTCCAGTTTCTTTATATTGCAAACATCGGCAACTTTATTTAAAAAACTGATGAGTGCTCAGGACCTTGAAATACCTCATTCAGTCCCACAGGAGTACTTCCTGTCTGCCTCAGAATCTTACAAGTTACTAAGCCTTGAAGCACAAAGTAACCCTGACTTTTGCAAAACAGAGCAACTCTGACAGTATATTTTCACCTAGGTATCAACATCAGGAACTCATTACTTTGGCTAATATGACTGGTGCTTTTGATGTCTGCGATCCAGGGAGATCTGTACTTGCAAGTCAGAGCAGAAGCCTTCCTGACACATTCTGGAACAAAGGAAACTTGCTTAGGTGCAATAATCCTGTTTCTGTAAGATGTCACATCACTGTGGATCTCTTTGTCATTGGCACTATACAGCAGAACTCAAGAAGGATCATAGCTCTGTCTGTGATATGTTTATCCCTAATACAGGAGCAGGAAGCATCCTGGTAACACACATTTACCCAAACGTTGTTGCTGTTTGAGAAGTTCCAGGCTTGCACTCATAAATTGTCTATGCACTTGTAATATGATCCAAACTGTCTATGTCTCAGGAAGAATGAGTCAGTGTAGGATAAAAAAATGTACATTTCTCTAAGGTGGATAGTTTAGCAATACTAGAGATCTAAGTGTCTCTCTCTGACTTGTTTCTTTTGTCAAAGTGTCTAAATTTTTCCTACTTTGATTCCAAACTTTTCAGTGAATTTCTGGGTCTTGTTTTTATTGAATTCAGGATAATTTTGACATTGTATTAGAAGGATTTATTAGAGGGATTTTAATTATGTTTTATTTCCTCTAAGGTAGATTCACAGACAACACATTTGTTTTGAGTTAATAAAGGCTTAATTTCTTATTTTCAGAGCCTAGTTCGCACTCTGGATAGAATATTAGTATATGAATAATTTAAACTGTAGTCAGCTGTATAGCTAAAATGGAAGTATTTTATTAGACAAAACCTGAGACCAGAATTTTGTCATAACACTTGTCAAAGTTGGAGTGACTTCTGAAAATTGCCACAATATTCTCCAATTAGTATCACTACGTATTCTAAGCAAAAGAAGACCTGAAGAGTGAGACATGTGAAGAATATGAAATAATAGTTGTTTTTAAGGTATATAAGCCTGTGAATGCAAGCTTCACAATGTCTTCACAATGTTTGGAATTTTAATTATAGCTTAAATATTCATATAGACATGATCTGATCAAATACTCATTAGCTCCTCTGTGGGTTCCAGCTGAGAGAAGTCAGAAAACCTGGACCCTGATTCTGTAACTTGTTAACTTCATTGCAAACCTCATGTTGATTTTAATTATGGTAAAGATCCGGTGCTGAGTAAGACGTATCACCAAAAATGTCGTGTGATTTATTACTATGTATTCAGATACTCTGGTTATTGTAACCATTGCTGGAGGTGATTTTATCATGTAACACCAGAATAAAAATTGTAAAAGTATACTTTCTTTCCTGTTTTCTTTTCTTTTTACTTTTCCATCATATACTACTATTAAACTTTATTCGTATTTACAGAGTATTCAATTCATATTTACAGAGTGTGATCAGCAGCTATTTGTTTTTCTCCTGTTGTAGGCAAATTGCTGTAGTTTAGAAGTCGAAGCCTTAAGGTGTATGCAATGATAAATATTGCTGTGTATTGTCAGCCTTCTTCACTAGGCTATATTCTCTGTGACTTAGGACTTTTTCTTTGGTCATTCTTCCTTTCTTTTTTCTAAAGCAATTTTCATTATTTTCAATGTGCTTTCAGAAGACTTCTGTATTTCATTATTTTTCCAAGATGTCCTCTGATTCCTTTTCATTTTCTGTGATATACTGTGGAAATATGTACATGTTTTTCTCAATTAGAAACAGTTAATTTAGAATTTTAAGATGTACTTATTTTCTCTGATCTTCTACTTCTATTTGAATTTGGACACTAAACGGTATGTGCTGTTTTGTTCCACATTTACTTAGTTTGTCTTGAAATTTTTCTTAAGCTTTTTAGCTTGTTTTGACCTTGCCAATTGTAGTCACACTGTATGCAGACTTTTAATTTCATTACTCTCTGCCTTTTCACATAATTTATAATTATATTAAAGCAACAAGTATGGGATTTTGGGATAGCATGCTGTTGACCTATTCTTTCAATGAAAATTGGTCATTTAGACTTCTGCATGTTTTAATATGAGAACTTTTAAAATCTTGCTTTTTGACTACTTCACTTCTTAAAGATTTTGTGCAAGATTTTGTTCCGTTTCCTCTAAATTCTGTCATTGTGTGGCAGCTGTCAGCTTGCTTAACAGTTATAGGGCATTGTGGGCAGTTTTTCTGGGGTTTTTTGGTAGTCTTGGTAGAAATTCAGCTCTGAAGATTGTTTCATGTGCAATAAAGGAAGTGTGGTGTTTTCCTCTAGCAAGCCTTTGTTCTGAGATGCTTTAATATTTCTTTGTTCTTTTGTTCTTTTGAAACTATAAGTAAAATCCCCATGATAATGGCAATAGGTAAATAATACCAGAAATTAATCATCTATACTGACAGAAATATGCCATATATGTTTTCTGTATCACCTATGTGATTGCCTTTCCATACCACATGTCAATGACGTAGACTCTTGTGTACCTTGCAAACTGTTTTGTGTGCCTGTGAATGAAACTAAAAATGCTAATGATACCAGTGTTTTTAGGAATATCAGCATTTGCTGGAAAAAGTCAAGTAGAAAACTGTTTTTTCTGTCCCTCAATGAAGAATATTTTTTCCTTTTTTTAATGTGTATTTTAAATTTTTTTCCAGCTGTTTCCTGAACTGGTAATTAAAGTCATGCTCACATTACAGAGGATGTAGACCCCTTCAGCCACCATCTGTGCAGGACTAGAATAACATGTGGTATCGACCGACATGAGAAAGACACATTTGTGGCAGCACAGGCTTGGAATGTTGTTCTACAGTTCATATTCTTTTCTTTATGGTCAGTGCCATGACTGAGAAAATGATGAAAATTGCACAAAACTGAAAATACTGAGGCTGTTATAAATCACAAGGCACAGTCTGTGACTTACACACATGCATTGTGGCTGATAGTGCTGTAATTTTTCATGACAACTACAACTCAGAATGTTGTAGCTGATAGGCAATATGAGAAGAAAAATACAGTCTATGCCCGCTACATGTCCGTTATTAGAATAATTCCAAATACTACTTGTATGTCTCCTTCATGAGTGGTGGGGACCTAATAAAGCAGAGGTGTCCCAAGTATGAGGGTTGTGACACCTTGCGAGGTAAGCCTTTAATTCAGCACTAGATGAAATCTTGGAAATAAGCAAAGGAATAATGTCTATCAAATAATCTTGTATGAATGGCTCTTGAATTAGTGATGAAGCCTTTTTATGACTGTTTTCTGTTACTGCAGTGGTTTTTTGGCTTGCAATGCAATACAAAACCCTCTAAAATTCAACTACTCTTGGTCTTAGTTCTGCTGTGGTGGATTTATTTTGCCATTTAAAGTGCACTTTGGAATATGTTATTGACCAGGATAGTTCTCTGGGGACCATGAAGGAAACATCTTTTCTGCCTGCTGAAACAATAACAAAAATAACGGACAAACACTAGCAGCCATTGTATAATTTTAACCTGACATGCCTCTATTTCTATTGCCTTTTGCAAAATCCATTCATAGATGTAAAAATGGCCTTTTTGCAGCCTATAATGAGACCTAACAGTGTCTCATGGGAGTGTTTTCCTGAAAATTGTTGTAGTTATTAGTATCTTCTTCTGTAATTATGGCAAATTTTCCTTATAATGCTGTTAAATCTGCTATTCAGAGTGAAAGTAAAGTTACTTATCCCCTCCTCCACCTTGCCTTCAAGTTCCTTTTAACATGAAAAATGGATGTCAGTAAAACATTTACTTCACAAATGACATTTGTCCACAAAATTACAGTGCAGTGGGTTGATTCAGTGAGGATGGCTCTGAAGTAGATTCAGCCACTGCCTTTCAGTAGTGTTGACTGCTATTTTGTTTAGTTACGTGTGAGGTATGAAACAAACCCTTCCATTTAACTACACCAGTATCTGCTCAGAGGTCCAGTTAGAAGTTGTAATGTAGGTGGGTTGCTTAAGTGCAGGTGAACTGGTAGCATGAGTAGTTTTGTTATCTGGCTGAAACTGCATGAATCTGCCAGGGCAGATATTTTGAAATTCTCTCATGCTTACCTGTTCAAGAAACGTAGTAGAGAATCAAAATAAATCTTTACTAATTTAGATCTGCTTTACATTTTCCTTTATGGAGAGGGACTACCTTGGAATATGTCCAAATAGATGGATTCACTTTGTGTGTATTTCTATTAGGAATGAGTTAAAGCATTCTGAATTTATTTGGACCGAATACTGTATGAAGTTAAAAGAAACAGAGGAGAAGATTATAAAGGATGAAAAACACCTTGAGGAGCTAGTGAAGCAAAAAGCAGAAATCCAGGAAGATGCAAAATGTTGGAACAGCAAAGTGAGTCTTGAATATTTATAAACAAGCAAGTAAATGAGTATCTTTTGTTGAAAAGTACATGAATGCCTGAATATTTCGTATGTTTAAAAGTTAAGATTCTCTGCAAAAGTGAAAATATAAATACAGATTTTAAAATAAGAAGTGGTAGATTCTATAGAACTCTCTTGTTCATTATTTTTAGTATTATTTTTCTGCTTTAATTATTAAAAATATCATAAACATTTTACATTCCTGTAAGTGATCTGTGTATTTTCAGTCATTGGATGCATTTCTGCTTAATATTGCTAATCTTCTTGAATCATGTGGAAGAATGTGTGCATGTGGAACAGCTTAAGAGTCCTTTGAAATTAAATTTTTTAACCTGAGATGACATGTGATACACGTTTACATCATGCGTAGTGATTTTGCTTAAAATTTTTTTTACTTTTATTTTACTTAAAATTCCCATATTTTCTGCTGTGTTTGTCTATAATAATTTTGAAATCTTGTACTACACAGTCTGAAATCTGAACTGGAGTTCCTCACAGTGCCTGACTGTGAGTTTTCAGTTAACTGACAGCTCCATATGTGGAACCAGTAGAAAATGCCTAGAACAGGACTTAGATGCCCACAACAAAGCCTGTTATTTGTTTACATGTATGTATATGTATGTGTATATATACATATGTAAATAAAGTATGAAATTCATTCTCTTGTATGTGCCCAGGACCATTGTGGATTGTGCATCTGGATAGCTAGGACCTGTTAAGGATCCAGTGGAATCCAGAATATAGATGGAGGATTTCTGAGAAACTGAATGTACCAAGCATGCCCAAAATGTAGCAAGAAAAAAACCCCAAAACACTTCCCCCTGCAAAAGCCAAGATACAGTCACATTACAACCACCAATGGCATGTTCTTGCCTTTTTTTTTTCAATGGTGTATTACAGTTTTTTTCCTGTTACTGATGCCATCATTTGCTACCAACTGATATCTAGAACACAACTGTACTCAATACTTATTGGTAAAACTTTTTTTTCTCTTTAAATTTTTTTTCTACGTGTATTTGGATTTGGTGACCTGATATAGTTCACCAGGTACTACCTGGTTATAAGACCAGGATAGGAGAAAGAGAGACATACACAACAGGGATAAGGTGGAGCACGGAACTGCTCCATTTGGTGATCACCTTAGTTTATGCTAAAGGTGAGCCAGAATTAAGGTTAGCTTAAAGTTGATTTGTTGTTGCCAGTTTTCTTCAAAGACATGGCTAAACCAATGAACTGAATACATCCTTATAAATAATACTGGATACTCAGAAAGCTCAAAGTGATTTTTCTGATCACCATAGAAATAATCCAGAAATAATTGTGTTATTTTGAGAATCAGGAAAATATTGGGAGTAGTTATGGTTACTTCAGTGGGCTTTGAATCAGGCCAAATTCATAACATGACAATTGTCACGTACACCAATAAGTTTGAAGACAGAATGAGTGATGTGAACTATGTTTTTTGGCGTTGTTTTTCGTAGCTCTTTTTTCTCGTTTTAATTTAAGCTGTTTCTCAAATTTTATATATGACCTATTAGGAGTGCTACAGCTTTTGACACTGTAAGGACAACTGAGTTTTCTTTTTATCCAGCTAATCAGATTTGCATTACAAAAGGTATCTGTATGGATTAAATTATTTCCTGTATCTGCATGGGCTTTGTTTTTCAAAGATTAGAAGAAACCCTTCTTATAAAATTGTTCTCATACACTATTACTCTTTTATTCTTTTGTCTTCATTAATTACCTGCACACTCTGACATTATTTCAAGTAATTCCTGTCAAAATGTTTGCTCTAAAAACACTGAAAGAGTGAAAAACATTTCTGAATAATGTTTTTCCTGTGTACTAGCAATTTAAAAACTAGGACATTTTGCTCATACTTAATCAGTTGTGAATTTTTTTCACTGTAGATGTAGCCAACTCTTTGTCTTTCTCACACTTCACCTGAACTACATTTAGAATTATAAAATGGTTTGGATTGGAAGGGACCTTAAAGATCACTTAGTTCCAGCCCCTTGCCATGGGCAGGGGCACCTGCCACTAGTTCAGGTTGCTCAAAGTCAGGTCCAACCTGGCCTTGAATATTTCCTGGGCTAGGGTATTATATTTCTCAGAGTGTTTTACATATTGGGAGGCTTAACAATTTGCTTTTTTGTCTCCTCTTTCTATATTAGTAAAGGTGCTTCCTTGCAGTTTTTTCTCAGATCATGCTTTAGAATCCCTAACCACTCAGGTTAGGACTTTCAGTCTCCAACTAGTTAGGAAAGCACAGCCATAAAAAGACAATTGACAGAATCCTAGAGAAGTACAACAGAACTGTGACATTCTGGTGAAGATAACAAGACAAAACCTGGATGGTTTCCCTCCTTAGCTGCTGGGACATTGTCACAAAGGTTCCTATGGAAGTCTGTTCTTCCTCAGATGCTTGAGGTTACAGAAGGAAATTACATGCCATTTAAAGTACCTGCATCCTAATTCTGTCCTGATCTTCCCACAGGTATTCTCTAAGACTTATTATCAACCTTGATACTGCTAGAACAAACAATATGTTTGTAGTCTGGTCATATATCAGTTGGACGCTTATCACTCTGTGAATTGTATAGGTAAGTTCTGCCAGGATAATGATGCTGTTTCAACTCCTGCAGAAGGAGAGGTGAAGGAAATAGAGTTCATTAGGCTCAGTGTGAGCAGCTGTGCCTTTATCCATCTAAAGCCACTTTAGGTGGTTTCCTTAGCCTGTAGATGATTGCTTCCCTAACATCCTCATTTTTCCTTAAGCTCCAGTGATCGATCCATCATTGATTTGCGTAGAGAAGTCATGGATTCCCTATCCCTGAAAGCGTTCAAGGCCAGGTTGGACCTGATCTAGTGGAAGATGTCCTTTCCTGTGGCAAAAGGGCTTGGAACCAGATGATCATCATTAAGGTCCCTTCCAACCCAAACCATACTGTGATTCTGTGAATCTCTGCACAATTCTATGAATTAAGAGAGATGTTGAGATATTAAGGAAAATCTTAAGGCTGAGAGAAACTTAAGGTATTCTGCTTAGTTGTACCCCATACGTCGTGTACGAAGCAGCAGGCTGCGAGTGTGCACTTACTGAGACTGTGAAGCCTAAAGGTTCTGCTGGGACACACTGCAATGGCAATGCACATATGCACGCTATGGTGTGAAACATCTCTAATTGCTCTTTAATGGTCTTCCTTTTAAATTTATTCCTTAAATATATTGTTTAATTATCACAAAGAAAGATGAGAAATTTGTATTGTTTGCTTTACAAAATATTTTCTAGATAGAATATTTGAATAATTGAATAGCAGCGCAAGGAGATGAGAGTGTAATAACATCAGATGTTACTTCTGAAATGATAAAAGTTATGAAAGAATTGGTACATTTTTAATTGTTTTTTTATATAAATGTAGTAAAAATGCTTGCATTCTTGCACCTTCTGTGTTGACCTGAAATAATCTCAACTTATGCTAAAGGTGTCTCAATGGTTTAATGTTCATTAGAAATCCACCAACGAAAGCAACCTACTGAATATAAAGCATAAGATTCTAAATATTATTGAACCATTGGAGAGTTTGAAATGTAAAAATGAAGAGCTTGAGGGAAAAAATGAAGAGTTTTTGCTTAAAATCAGAAATGAGTAACGCCTGCAATATAAATATAGGAAGCAAGCTTTATTTTTTCACTTAAAACATTACTATAAAATGAACCTTACTTTTATTTTAAGTCCATCCGTAATATTACATTTCAATAATTTCAAATGGCTTCTGGCTGAAATTTATCATCTAACTTTTTTGACCCTTACTTGAAAGAAAAATAGCTAAAATTATGCAAAAGTAAAAATAGATACCTTGACAACGAGGAAGATTCTGAAATTCTTTTGTCAACAGAAACCTCAGTACCAAAAACATTTGGTAAAAGTTTTATGATTTTTTTTTAACAGAAAATGGTTATAATCATGGAATCTGAAATACTGTTTTTCTCTATTTTCTTGGAATTCTTTTATGATATGCACATATATTTTGTAGCTCTTCAGTTTATTGACTCTAAACAGCTATATTTTAAACTATATTGTACATAATATTCTCAGTGCATTTGTAATATAACGGAAAAAAACCCCACATTTTTTTAGTTCCTTCTTCCTTTGAACACTAGGTGTATGCTCATTTTATTTATCTGGCATATTATCTTCTTCGTTCTCCAAGAGACTTTGGATTTTATTGTCTGGTTTCAACAAAGTCATTTGAAAAAAAAGTTCTTTACAATAATTTCCTACAAGTTTTGTAGAAATTTATGACTGAGTTGAAAACATGCATCCTGTCAGCACAAAAACACTTTTTACTCTAGTAAAAGATGTCACACAAGAGGTGTGGGAAAAGGGAGGGGATAAAAAGATGAATTAAAGGAGGAGCTGTGTCCATACTCCTTAATGGTCCAGTGAGAGCTCATACCCAAACATATCAAAGTAAATCAATGATGGGACACAAATGGGTAATAAATCAGGCTTCATTAGTTCTGATGCTGATGGAACTACTTATTTGGATTAGAAGTACATCTTAAAATTAGTAGCAGAGCTTTCCAAATTTATTATTTTCAATTTTATTTTTATCTTTCTTGACAGAAAAAAAAATTTATTTCATCATACCTGTAATAATGGAGAGAAAGCTTACCTCTTTTGAAAGTATTAACTTATAACCTGAAAGAGGAAACTCAGATTTGTAAGAATATATAGAGACAAATACGGAGAATCAGGACTGAGAGGGGAGTTCTCAGAAAACAGATTTGAGAAGCATTATTACTTGAGACCATATTGTACACTAAAACTGTACAGGAATAGCGGAAAGACTGGGCACATTCACAAGAGAAATCCTTAGAGCATTATCTATTTCATAAACAATTAGTAATTTTGTGTGTCCTGATCATTGTCCTTCCACGTGTTCAGAAATTCAAGGAATGCATGTGAAAGTTCAAATTCCAGTCCTAGAGAATGGTTATGAAAAGTTCCTAGCAATGAAGAATTCCAGGAGCTCTATTTATGTCTTCAAAGGATTTTCTGAAGCCATGCTTTGAAAAGGAAATATCTTTTCAAACTGACATTTAGTCTAGTCCCAGGAAATAATGAGTGTAGGCTGAATATAGTATTCAATTCAGAAGAATTACCTTTTACATCTTTTTCCAGTGTAAAAACAGCATTCTTAGTCAGTCTGCTACAATTCCAGTTTATTCCTTTCTTATGATAATTTAACTCTTAGAAGGACTTTCTTGAATGCTGTTTTATGGAACCCCTACATTGTCTCAATTCTACTTTCAAGACCACTGATCTAGCTGGTAACATATTAAACCTTTAGGGAGAAAGCACTTATTAATCCCTCCTAAAAATTAGAAATTTAGTGCATTCCTCTTATGTGTTACTGAATGCGAGGGCAAAGGAAGAGGGTGGTTTGTAGGTCTTTTTATTTAACAGTCCTCTGTTACCTTTTTGGAGTTATTGACTGAATAAGGAGTTAGTTTTAGACAAAAAAACCCCTTATTTTATTTTATAATTAAATATAGCTGGGGGTTGCTATTAAATGCTATGGGAGAGGCAGGATATTTGGTTCTCCTCAGAAACCTTTACTTTCTTTGATCTGCCACTAATCTCTTCCTTTGTGTTATCTTTCCTTCATATTTTGTTAACCATCTTGGATGAAAGAAGCTGAGGAAAAGCAGTACAATTGACCTGATATTAACTTGTTTCCCTTGAAGACTGAGTGTATCTTACAGATACTATTACATTTGGAAATATCAAGTCCTCATGCTATGCACAGTTGCTAAATGTATGAAAGCTTAAGAAAAGAAAAATCAAACACTTAGTATGCTTCTCAAATGGGGACAGAGTTCCTGAATAAGCTGCAGAAGCTGTGATAAAGGTTTCAATACCTGTACATAGAGTGGAGTATGGAACACATTGCACCAAAGAACCTCTCCCAGCTACAGTCCCCTTGCTTTTCTCCCTGGAATATTTATGTTCCTCTCGCATCCATGCTTAAAGTGTTTTGACTTCCAGAATCATGGGTAGCCTTGTATGCATCAAAATGATTTTGCTCCACATGAAAGGTATAGGAAGTCAGAATGGGATGATTACTGTTTGGTTCCTTTCATTTCTTTTCAGCCTCAGCACACATCTGCTTACTCTGCACTGTTGAGATGAATTAGTATCTTGGTTTTACTGCTTTGAATTTTAAGTCTTTTTATAGCCATAGACATTTTGGAAGGAATCTGTGAAGCCATTTAATCATTACCTTCCCGACAAGAAGATTGTCTCTACATATACACGTTTTAAGAAACAAAGAGATTAATTTTTTAGGGTTTTCCATGTTGACTCTTTCAAAATTTCCCTAGGCAAGGTGAGTAGTTAATTGTGCAGTGACCTTTGGTCAGTATTTTAGGATATGTGTTACATTCTTCAGGTAATTTTTTTCTGGTAGAAAATTCTTTTTCTTACATAGTTCCTTATGACCTGCCTCTGAGGCAGGGTTACTGAGGTTCTTGTGAATAGATCCCCTGGAGTGGATTAGAGTGAAATCACACTGAATGACTGGTCTTTTTGTTTTTTGGAGACAGCAGGGAAGCACCAGTGGTGTAGTGGTATCACGCAAGATTCCCATTCTTGTGACCTGGGTTCGATTCCCAGCTGGTGCATGGAAAACCCCCAACTCCCAGCCTGTGCAGTGCCTATACTACATATGAGGTATAGCTCAAGATACATATGGGCAATGTGTTTTTCCCTCTTTCATTGTGCTTTTCGTTACTTGAATTTTGGGCAGGATAATTAAGTTTCTGTGGGCTTGCACTCTCTTACAGCTATTTCAAGGACTTTTTATGCTGTAAGACTGTATATTTAGGAACCAGCAGTTCACTTGCACTGAAAGTGAAATGTGCAGAGTGTGTGTGTGTGTGTGTGTATGTATGAAATAATCCATCACGCTGAGTCCTTGACCTGTTAGAAATCTTTGGGGTTTGTAAGATAAATTATGTTTCATTTCTTTAACTAAGCTAATGACACCTTGTATAGTAAGGAAGCTGATCTTTGACAGAAATATTCTGGCCACTAACTCAGCTTAGGAAATATGTGAAAAGTGGTGGCCTGTTTTGGAGTCGTATCAGAAGCAATGTTGTATATCCTCTGAAGATCCTTACAATAGCATTTAGGTTTATCATTCTGCAGAATGTATCAGCAGATGTTCAGTGGTAGTAACAGTTTATTTTTCAGTGATTCCATTCATCTACAAAGAAACATTCCACTGAGAAATATTAAGTTCTAAGATTACAGAGGTTGTATTCTGTCAGCCAAAGCAATATCAGTGTTTACCTGTAGGTTTTTTGTAATTGATTCAGTTTGGATTTTTCTGTGTCACCCAACAGTGTGAGTGGTATTTTAAATTCTCTTCTGTTAAAGAGTTCACTTGTACTGAAAGTTTGGTTTTATGCAAATAAAATAAATGTTTTATGTGACCTAAGAATTCTGCAAATAGTAATGTACTTATAATTTGAACTCATCAGCTATACGACCAACCTGTACCACTGCAGTGGTATGAAGTATGCTATACATGGCCATTTATCATAAGAGAAATGAACTGAGACTCTTTTTGACCAATTTTAACACTTTCAGATAAAAGGGCTGTTCTTGACACTTTTTTCCCATCCAATATTTATATCTTTATATTATCTTTGGGAAGAGGAGCCAAAAAAGATGTTTAATATTCAAATATCATCTCTTTCAAACACAAGAGCAGTCCATTCCAATGAGTAGGAAGTCAGGCAAAAATGCCAGGAGTCTTGCATGGATGAACAGGGAGCTCCAGGAAAAACCTCAGATGCAAAAAGAAAGAATATAGAAGGTGGAATCAGGGACAAGTAACCTGGGAGAAATTCAGCAACAGTCTGAGCATGCAGAAATGCTGTTAGAAAAGTTGAAGCCAAAATGGAATTGAAACAGGCAAGAGATGTCAAAGGCAGCATGAAAGACTTCTGCAAGTGCAGAGATCACAAATGGAAGACTACAAAAAAAGTGAGCCCGTTGCTTCATGAGGCAGGACACTTGAAGGCACAGGAAGTGGAAAAGGCTGCAGTACTGAATGCCTTCTTTGCTTCAGTCTCTAGTGCAATAGCCTGACTTCAGGAATCCTGTGTTCCAGAGACCAAGGGGAAAGACTGGAGCAAGGAATGCATACCCTTCATGGAAGAGCATCAGATCGGGAAATACTTATGCAAACTGGACATGCGTAAGTCCGTAGGCCTTGATGGGATGCACCCATGAGTGCTGAGGAAGCTTGGAAGTGGGAGAAGTGCTCGTGGCCTGGAGGAAGCCAAAGGTCACTCCTATATTGAAGAAAGGCAAGAAGGAGGACGCAGCCTAGGGAACTACAGGGTAGTCAGCCTTACCTGAATCCATAGAAAGGTGATGGAACAGCTAATCCTGGAAAACATTTTCCAGGCACATTTCACAAGGACAAAAAGTCATCAGGAGTAGTCAGCATGGATGTACCAAAGAAATGTTGCACTTGACCAGTGTGATAACATTCTATGGTGAAATGACTGGCCTGGTGGACAAGGGGAGAGCAGCAGATATTGTCAGCCTGGACTTCAGTAAGGGTTTTAACAGTGTCTCCCGTTAAGATCCTCATAGAGAAGCTGTTGATGTAAGGGCTGGATGAGCAGAGGGTGAGGTGAATTGAAAATTGGCTGAATGGCCAAGTCCAGAGAGTGGTGCTCAGTGGCACAAAGTGAAGTTGGAGGCCAGAGTTGTGTGCTGAAATACTTACACAAATGAATGTTCAACTGTACAGTCAAGGGAATCTTCTTATGTTTTAAGTATTTAAGGATTGTCAGTTATTAGACTAAGAAATTAGGATTTTAGAGGCAATTCAGATAAAGCCCCTGCTTATTTGTGGTCTTACATCCTTTTATTGAAATGTATTTTTCAAATACCACTCAGGAATCCAAGCAGACTGTATCACCCAGTTATCTCTTCTCATATGCTTCTTGAATCCTTCAGAAAACGGATGAATTTTGAGCCACTGTTGCCCAGTCATGCTGATTCCTCTCCTATGCATCGTTTCCCATGTGTCAGCTAATTCTTTTTTTCAGTAATGCATATTATGAGTTTGTTTCTTAGAACTTTACAGATTTTATCTGCTTTGGAATTTGGATTGTTTTTTCCCCTATCATACTCTATTTTCTGAGTGCTTCATTGTAAGTCTAAGTCCTTCCGATCATCTGTTTGCCTTACATTGTCCCTAGCAGGCTTCCTATCAGATGTGTTTGGAAAAGGACTTGGTTTATGTCTCTTGCAGGTTTTTCCAAATACTGATATTTAGCTTGCCTGGTTTCATTTTTATATTTAAATAAGTAAAGTTTAGGATCTTTTCTGTTTTCCTCTTTTAGATGTAATTTCAGCTTTTTGTCTTGCTATTAGCTTCCCTTCTGTTGGTGACATTGATTTGCTTTTTGATAATTCCAAAGTGTCTGCCAATGCTTGGCTTGCACGTCCTTTGAGCCTCCAATATGGTATCTGTAAGTAATCTCTCTCTGGCTTGCAAGTATTTTCCTTTTAGCTGTTCCACCGTAAAGTTTTTAATAAATGAATTTTTATAAAACATCTCTTTTTAAAAAAATTTTGACTACAGAGTTACATTTTGGGTTTTGTTGTTCTTTAAGCTGTCTTTGCAAATGTAGTAGGTTGACCCTGGCTGGATGCCAGGTGCCCACCAAGCCGCTCTATCACTTTGTTTCTCAGCTGGACAGGGGACAAAAAAATTTAACGATGGGTTTATGAGTTGAGATAAGGACTCGGAGAGATCATTCACTGAATACATCACAGGCAAAACAGACTGGGCAAGGAGATATTAGCTGAATTTATTAACAGCATAATTGGAGCAGGATAGCAGAAGTAAAACAAATCTTTAAAAAACCTTCTCCCCATCACTTCCTTCTTCCGGGGTTTAACTTGACTTATGATTTTCTCTACTTCCATCCCCAGAGTGGCACAAGGGGATGGTGAATGGGAGATAAACTGTGGCCAGTTCATCACATTGTCTCTGATTCTCCTTCCTCCTCAGGGAGAGGACTCCTCACGCTCTTCCCCTGCTCCAGTGTGGAGTCTCTCCCACAGGAGACAGTGAGACAGCCCTTCAAAAACTTGTTCTGCAGGAGTCCTTACCATGGGCTCCAGTTCACACACTGCTCCAGCGTGGGTCCCTTCCACAGGGTGCAGTCCTTCAGGAACAGACTGCTCCAGGGTGGGTTCTCCATGGGATCACACCTCCTGCCAGCAAACCTGGTCCTTTGACGGCTCCTCTCTCCATGGGTCCACAGGTCCTGCATGAAGTCTGTTCCACTGCAGGATTCCCACAGGGTCATAGCCTCCTTTGAGCATTCACCTGCTCCACCGTGGGGTCCTCCACAGGCTGCAGGTGGATTTTTGCTCTAATGTGGACCTTCATGGGCTGCAGGGGCACAGCTGCTTCACCATGGTTTTCACCATGGGCTGCAGGGAAATCTCTGCCTCGTGGCTTGGAGCACCTCCTCCTACTCCTTCTGCACTGACCTTGGTGTTCACAGGGTTGTTGTTCTCACATATTCTCACTTCTCTATCTGGCTCTAATTTGTTCTTGTGCAGGTATTTTTTCTGTCCCCCTTCTTAATGCCGTCATCCCAGACGCAGTACCACTGTCAGTGGTGGGCTCAGCCGTGGCCACCAGCAGAGCCATCTTATAGCCAGCTGGCATTGGCTCTGCTGGACATGGGGGAATTTTCTGGCAGTTTCTCACAGAAGCCCCCCTGCTACCCAAACCTTAGCACGAAAACCCAATACACCTAGAAAAATCAGCAGCTGCTGAACTGACTGTGTTGGCAGTGGTGCCTGCCCACCAACAAGCTGTAGGCAAGTAATAGATTCCCAGCTGCTATCCTTGTGCTTATCCTGTGAGGAGGATAAGGACAATCCAATGACAATGGCTGCACAAACCTCGAGCTAGCATTGGCTGCACACAGGTCCCTTGCACAAAGTAAAAACATGGCCCTTTTCTTATGTAAAACTTGATACCAGATAAACAGTGCAATTAAATACTTTTTTCTCATCCAAATTCCTTCTAATAACAGGAAAGGGTCTGCTATGATGCATCATTAGCACACCAGTGTGTAAGGCATCCTGACAGCCTTCTCACAGTTGGTAGGTGAGTGCCATTGAGATTCATCATGTCCTCCTTCCTATAAAGAAGACCTATAATACCTCTGGAAAAAATATCTGTACTATTAATTCTTCCACACGTACTTTTATGAAAAAAAGGATTTTTTGGCTCTATTGTTCCTTTCTGCTCATCCTGAAATGAATACTCCCATGCTGTGAGTGTTCTGATGAAATGCAACATCTTGTGGGATCAGAAGAACAAGCCAAAACTGGAGGGAGGCATTGCAGTCTTTTACTAGTCCTTGAGTCAGAACCCCCTCTGTGTCCTTTTGCAGTGGTCTCAGATAGGAGAGAGATTTACTCAGAGAGCTGTCAAAGACTATTTTTCTTTAGAACTGAATGTTGGATTTACTGTCATGACCAGAAGTCCTTCTGAGATTTTTATTCCTTTTTTTTTGAGAGAGAAAAGTCTGAACCTTTTTTATTTTATTCTGAACAGTGACAGTCTCTATTTGCTTTTGTTACAAAATTTGTTTTCTTCCATTCTGTGACTTTGAACTGTGCAAGAATAGAATCTAGTGTTTACATCTCCCATTTCTAGAAAGATAAGCCCTAACAGAGATCTTGCAGTCCTTTTTGTCCAAGACATTAGCAGAAAGTGATCAGTGTTCCTCTTCTAAGCCAGGTGGTGCACAAGGTCTCCATCACATGCATTTGTGGTTGATGCACAACTTCTCTCTGACTCTCAGGCTTTGCTTAAGAGGAGGCTGAAGGAAACATTTATGGGCCTGACTGACATGGCATGATAAGTTTGATTCCAAACATCTTCCTCTCCTTTTGGTATTCAGTAGTGATTCTTTTTGATTACTCATTGAAACGAAAAGTCTCCTTTGTTTTCACTTGTTTCCTGACCAAGATCCTCCGTGGCATTTTTAGCCCACTTCTTTCCTTTTACATACAGAAACAAAAGAACACCTTCCTAATGGGAAATAAATTTTGTTCTCAGGATGAGGGTTTCCTCATTATATTTTCTCATAAGAAAGAAGTTCTTGAGATGCATGCTGTACTTCTTTTAGGGTGGTTTTGAAGTTCTATTTCAACTATGGCTTTTTCTCCTATTTTTATTCCAAAATCTTATTTCTCTGTGGTAGGCAACATGCATGTCCTTGCTGTCAAGAGGCTCTTTCTTCCTATTAGAACAAAATTTAATGATGATGTCAAAGGATGTTGAAAGTGTAAAAGCTGTCTTTTACTAGTGATGGTCAAAGTGCAGAGCAGTTTAGATGAGACTTTATTCTGAGATAGCCAAAGGGGATCTCCTAATGTGACAGAGACCCAGAAATGTTTGTGATTTACTGGGAAGCTTGTACGTTCCATCTACCAACCATGTTGTCCCTTGGAACATTATCTGTAGCTTTACCTAATATTGTGCCATTCTACAGGAATTCAGAAATTATGCTGCGTTTCCCTCTTGAAATACTCACAGTAAGCTTAATTATGTTTGTGGACTAGCATTTAAAATTAGAAATAGGAGTTTTCTTACCACCAAGCATAATATTTTGAAAAGAGTAGGTCACACGTATGGTCATTTATTGCCCTCTTTCCCATAATCTTATTGACTCATTTCACTCTGCTTCTACAGCTGAAAGGAATTGAAAATGTTGCCATCTGTGTTCCACTTTAAGTATTTAAAGGCGTGTGTGTGTGTGTGTGTGTGTGTGTGTGTATGTCAATATCAGAGATTCTGTATTCACCTTTTGCTACACAAATAAAGATAATAATAGAAGTAAAAATACATTTATAGACAGCCATGAAGTAAAAGTAGTAGAGCTTGGACCAATATTAGAAAAAAAACCACGTTAGATTTTAGTCTTTAGACTTTTTATACTTCTTTTCTTAAGCAGGTGGTTGTTCCTTTTCTTCTTTTGGGAAATGGCTCTGAAAACAACAGGAAATGTGTGGAAAATTTCATTTGTGTTCAGTCTTATTCATAAGTGAAACAGAGTAGTAAAACTAGATATTAATTAAGACAAGGAATTTTCTGTAAGCCGTATCCTTGTTAGAGAACATTCAAGTATCAACATCTATTGAGCCTATTCAGTTTAGATACAGGATTTTTAATTTTTTCTCAAAGCTGAGATACAAGAATTTCTGCTGCACCAGCAGGATTTTTTGGTTGCAGAATCAGTCTGTAGGTTTGCAGTTCTGTTTTCTGACTGCTAGTACATAGTTTGTCATGGAATATCATCTTCTCCAGGTTTTTAATGTTACTCTATTTGAAGGGCTCTTCACACGGTTTGCATGCAGCAATACTTCCCCACTTTTGGATGAGAGATGGAGGATATTGAATAGTTTGAGTTCAGATAATGGATTATGTGGTAGTTTATTTTTAATGCAGGTGTAATAAGTCAAATTGAAAAATTTTTTTAAAAAAAGGTTCTTCTAAGAGCTAATAGTATTTTCAAAACAAGGCATTAATGGCAGTGACTAATGTTGTTAGCCCTTCCCCACCTGAAACAAAGTAGAAACAATGTGACAAAGATCACATCATTAGTTTCCTGGAACCCTAGAGAGGAGTGGTGTAAGTTATACATCATGGTCTACACCTGTGCATTTGCTCCTGTGTTAAAAGCTTGGAGAGAGAGTTTGCACAAGCAGATTTGTATGCAAATTATATCCAAAAGATAGTGGTAATTTCCAGGGAGAACTTTCTTGTTGATTAGAGGTTATAAGAATAGAAATATGAATTCCTATTTTTATTTGGTTTTATATCTTCTAAATGGAATTTTAAACTTTGAATAATACAAATATTATGCAATTTATTTAAGCATATTTATTAATATAAAATTTTACTTACTACATGTATGAATGATAATTTCTTCTATTTAATATTTGATGTGTATGTTAATGATGCAAATGAAATTAATACAATAAATGAGAACTGTTTTTCTTGAGGTGCCAATTAATAGTAGAGTGGATTAATGAAAAAGAAAAAAATGAAGTGTTGTAATATATTATTTTCATCTTTCTCCTCTTGTTAGCTGTCCTTAACTGTAATTTGCACGAAGTAGTGATAATGATTAATAAACTTCTCTTTTGCCCCTAATACACATTCCATGGAAGCTCTTTGAAATATATATTTTGATTTCAGAACTTTATGAGTTTCTTTTTTCTGCAAGGTGAAAAACATTACATAAAGTAGCAGAGATGTTTTCTATTTTAAAAGTGCATTTTTTAATTCAAAGCATAGGGTTTATAAACCTATATGATTTAAAAAATGGATGTGGAGGGAGAAGCAAAAATAAGCTCAAGAATGGTAACTGTTAAAATATTTAGTACTTTTTTCTGACATCTATAGATGTAGAATAATAACCTTTGAATACTAACACATCTATTTATGTATAAATTGTCTAGAAGTCTCCTATTTGGATCAGGAGTACCTGAGCCAGATAAAGAGCAGAAGCAAACTGAACAACAAGTGAAACAACAAAAAAAAGAAGTATTATGAAGTAACAATTAAATTATATAGAGGCAAAAAACTTAATGCTTGCATTGAAGTATGTTTGATATCGTAATGATTTTTTGAAGTACTTTTAATCTCAAAGGTTAGGCTGTCATTTCTACAGAGCTGCATCAGAAATATATACATACACACACTCTATGTACTGTTTTCTGTCTCTTGCTTGAACCAAACGATGAGGTCCATAGCCTTGAGACAGCATGAAGTACAAAGCAGAATTGATATTGGGGTCATTGAGAAGTCCTTTGCTTTCTTCATTTGCTGCACTGGCTCAGATTGCTTGAGGGGCTTTAGAAATGCAAGGGAGAAAATCAATAAAGGACAAAAAAGAATCCAGTGTAACAGGAAGTGCCTGCTGATTGCATGTTTGCTCAGCAGATGGCATCTTCTTGTAAATGATGGCTCGTATCTGCTGTATCAGTTACTAAAATGTATAATCCATGAAAGTAAATTATTGAATTTCATTACTGAACATCGTGCTTTGTATAAACATGATATGAGAAGAAACAACAATTTTCTCTCCAAGATTCTGTTAATTTTTATTAGTCTTTTATTTGCATATTGTATAAACTTGTTAGATATTACAGCATCAAAGATGAATCATATACACACAAATATATATAATAAAAGCTTTTATTTTGTTCAGAGTAGCTTTCAGGAATCCTGTAATTTCTATGGAAAACCTCCAAGACTTCCTATATATGACAGAATCCTAAATTAAGCATTGTGAAATTCATTGATTCACCCAGGTTTCTGAATTTGACAGGGAAGATGGAGTTTATATATCCCTCTGTGTTAAAGGTTACCAAACTGCAGGTTTACCAATAGATCTTAGAACATGTGGAAATGACTGGTGAGTCAGCACACAGATAATCAGCAATTCTGCAATGATTTTCAGGGCATTTATTTCCTATACTTTTTTTAATTGCTGTTTTTAATGCTGCTTTTCCTAGTAACTGTAAACAACAGTATCCATTATTTACTTCAGCAGCATTTGATTTGGTGTTCTGGGGGAGTATTAGAGGACTGCTAAGTGGAATAAAGCAATGTACAAAGCCTATTTTATGAGATTTGTAGAGCTCTGAACTGGTAACAATATTTGAATACCTTAAATATTGCATTTTTAGAGCCTAATACTATTCCTTGATTGTAGAAATCGAAATTTTGTAAAAGGGGAGTTTTATATAAAGAGCTGCCTTATTTTTAACAATAACTCATTTTTTTGGTTGTATAGGATTACATTATATTATTCCTATAATCACACTCTAGTGTTTTTCAGAAAAAGATTTTTAAAGTTATATTCAGAGATATTAATGTTCTCCCATGATTAAGACATTGGTTTATTAAAGCCAATGTGTAGGTTAAATAATGTTATGGAAAGAATGGCTGTGGTACTACTGTACTCTCTTTACAGGAGTAAGATAGCTTACTCCAGCCTTTAGCTGACCAAGCAATTCACTCACTGCTTCACAGTTTGCTTATTTTAAGTCAAGGTGAATCACACTGTGGAGGCTACTGCATCATAGCATTGAATTAGGACTGACTTCGTCTGGTCAGCTGACATTTAAATGTCTAAAAGCTAAATACCTAGATAACAACGTAGGAATTCTGCCTCATAGAACTCCGGTGGTCTTGTTTAGCAGCTAGGAAGAATGAAGAATATTGTTTATCTGTTGAATGGCCAAATGACCAAGTGTCAAGGCACTCGTTCAGCTGAGGCAGGATAGTGGTCTGTTACCCACTACAGCAAACCATTAGGTGCAGATATTCAGTCAATCAGTATTTGGATCACAGACTGTAGAGTATCTCACCATCCATGTTTGTTTATTCTAAAACCTGATGGCAAATCTGCTATCTTCTATAATAGGTTGCACCGATTCAGTGGCTAGTATTTCATAGGCTTGAAAACCAACATTTTCAGGTTTGCCTGTCTTGGTTAAAATGTCCTGAGAAAAGTACAGGACGTCGAGGAGACAAAATTGTTCTTCCTTGACAGTTTTGTTCTGACACAACTCAAATATGAACCTTAGTTTTTGGCACAAAACTTGTCATGGCTTGTTTGTGTGCATATTTAAAACTGGACCTGACATATTAATCAGCTCAGATTTCATAATTTGTGAAGTTTAAGGCCAGGACAGATCATACAGACATCCTATATATCACGGCCTATCACATTTCACCAAGCTCTCTTGTACTGAGCCTGAAATTTTTCCTAGGTGGTTTGAGAACCTCTATTGACAGTTCAGTTACATAGGAAATTGCACTAATTATCATATCTTCATTTTCTTTCTAATGGTTCTATGTTCCTGCAAGAAACATGATCTTTTCATCAAATCCTATACAAATTACTTTTTTTATGTATTACAAATTACTTACAATATGTATTATTACATATAAATTACACTTTTACAAGTTTGAAGGTCTTAAAAATCCCATATCCTTGGAATACCTTGAACACCTTTCTATATCTGTGCTAACATCTATTACAAAAGCTTTGATTCCTCATTTTTTTATAGCTACCTTTTAGGTATACCTTTCAGAGACAGTCCTTTCAAAAGGGAAAAATCCTTAGACTATGCATGAGGCTACTGCTCTGGAAAAATGGAGTAGTACCTAAAGAAGAAATTTTTTTAATAATAGTCTTTAAAATACTGTGATACATTCTTTGCCTACTGAATAATGAGGCTTTGAAATCTAGTATTTATACATGTATACACTTAAATTATATGTGTATATATAAGGATAATCAAAAGGTATTTTCCTCCCTCTTAATTTACCCATTTACATAGCTGCTTACAGCCCATTAGGGTTACAAGATGTAATGCAGCAAGACCGCTTTACAGGTATCACCCAAATAGAAGACTCCCACCTGTTTATTACTGCTGAACTGCTACAGTGCTTTACGTTTACTTTGTTCATTGTGGGGAAGCTGCAGCTTTGTTTACCAGATAGTCTTGCTCTTGAAACTCAAGAGTTGGATTGTGTCATGAATTCTCGCATTTTTTTAATCCTGTGACCATCAGTCACATTTGGTATGAAAAAGACAATGCAATTTAACCTCTCTCCTGTAGAGCAGGAAGTTTAGCAAAAACACTTTTTAATTTAAAGATTTTCAGCAGCTTAATGTCAACATCTCTTCAAGTTGCAGCTGAGGAAAGTGGGCAGGAGTTCAGGAGTCGTTCTCTGTCCTTTAATCCTCCGCTGTCTATGGAGTACGGACAACTCTGTTATCAAACACTTTACATCTGAAAGAGGACAACTCTCTATTTAGGCAACTAAATGAAAAAATACTCCAGGGAATAGCAACTAAAAGTACTGATTTTTCCTGAAATTGTTTTAGGTATCTGCCTAAAACAGTGTTATATTTTGCAAGTACTTAGATGATCTAGCAATAAGAGCTGCTAGTTAAGGCAGTAACTCTGCATACACTAACATAAATAATCCCAAACTTGGGTTGTATGCAAAAATTGTTGCTTTTTGCTGTCATTAAAAATGGTTTTGCTGTGCAAGCCAGTGCTTATTAACAAAACTTTTATATATAGGGACGAAAATAAAAGGCACGTGCATTTTTTGAAGATGGTTGCCTACAAGTATGCAAAGATCCACATACGACATAGGCAATTGCAAAAATGCAAGTGCCATAGTAAAATCTGTGCATATACAATATAAGGATTGTGCAACATGTTGGAGAACTGTAACTGGATTTGCAAAGCTGTTCTCTTGAATCAATGCAATTCTGCCATTTATACTCAGTGCTTTAAATGTCTTCTCTGAAAGGATTTCCCTTTCTTTGGGTATAAAATGTCATGATTTTTTGCATATAATCATATGCATTTGTTTGAAATACAGTGTTTGGAAATCTAACCTTGTCTAATTTACCTGCTTTTTTTTTTTTTCTTTTATAATTCCTATTAAAATGCTGAAAACTATCACACTATGGAAAACCCAAACAATGAGCTTAGAGAATTAAATGAATTATGGAAAATGAAGCAAATACAGATAGAAAATACAGAAAAGTATTTTGCTGATTTGAGGTAAGACCTATCTATTATTTGAATTTTAGAGGAAAATTACTTTAATAAAAGTAAATTAGTAATTCTCCTCTATTAGTAGTAAAGATGGTTTTGTTGTTTTACAATATTATTTCTAGGAAATATGTACTTGTCATCACTAATATGACAGTATTTTTGTCTGATCACTGCTTGCAGTTTAAATGCATCTGTAGAAGTTATTCATGATAAATTCTCTGTCTAACAAACCGAATTTTAGGCATCAAAATTACTTTCAGAAATCTGATAATATTAATGGTCAGTTGCATCCTTAATTAATAGAGGATTCCCCGCACTTTGTGTCTTCTCTGGTTTAAGAAGTGTGGACCTAAACTTTCTGTGACTGATGATTGCTGAAAATAGTCTCGAAGGGCTCTGTTCAGCTGGTAATGCAGGCTGCCTTCTAGGCCATGCGAGCCTTGGAGGGCTGTATATGCTGATTGCACAGCAGGCTTACTCTTCAAGGATAAAGGTGAACCTGCTGTGCCATGTCAGAAGAAAGCAGCTTGGATTGTTGAATTGTATGGGATGACTAAATAGGGAAAAAAGTGATTCTTACATCATTATCCTACAGCTTTCTTTCCGTGATCTCCTTCATCTATGCGCTGTCGATGTTGAAAGATCTTTGAGAGATTATTCCATAAAATTTCTGATTTGGGCAAAAAAATTTGGTTTTTAGATAAGTATGTGTGACTGGCTATATTTTTTCCCAACTCTGCATACAGAAGAATTCAGAGAGACCCAATGTGCAGTGGAACTTAGCAAACTTCAAGAAACTGAAGGCATTTTTCCATGACTGAAAAAATCTCCTTCTCATTTTTCACTGTTTTTCAGCCAGTGGTCAGTGGTTTTATATTAGTGACATGTTATGTTCAGACTCAGACAAGAAAGGGATAATGTCAACATAAAGTGGCACTGAAAGTTCATTTCAGAAATTCATTGTTTCCATGTGGTAAACAAGTCTGTCTCTCTTTCAAAGACAAATTTTCTTGTAAATTTGAACCTTCTAGACCTAAAATAGATAGTAAAGAAAACTTGCATTTTTCTTAAGAACCTGCTTTTAAAGATCCCATCTAATGGAAGAAATTCTACAGTCAGAAAAAGTCCCCAAACCCTGCTCTGACTTCCACCTTGTACATCCCTATGGCTAGAGTTGCTTTTTGTCATTCTCTGAAAGCCGAAGGCACAGCACACAGGAAATTCGCCATCGTGTGACATGCTGAAAACTGGCAGCCACTTCTGCCTTCTGGTTGACAGAGCAGACTCCATGTGTAAGGGGGAAGGAGAGCAAGAGTTTGGTGGTGTTGGTGTTTTTTCATTGCCTACTGTTTTTCATTAGTGAAGATTAACAGTCACAGTATTAAAAAAAAATAAATTCTTTCAGGCTAATCTATTCTATTATTCTTCTATTCTTCTATTCATGTTTTCAATTATAGGACATGTGGCATTTCATCAATCTATTTTAACAAAGTCTACTCTACTAGCTATTCCTGTTACATTTTGTGTTATGCATATAGTTCTATATCAAATATTCTTATTTATTAGAACTGATCTTCTTTTTGTAAAAGTGCTGATACCTGTCTGACTTTGTAGAAAAACTGGAAATAATTTGACTTTTACTCTTGGCCTTTATTTCCATTTTATTGGCAGCCTGAATGGGTGGAGAAACTTGACGTATAGTAGTCCCTACTTCTGCTTTTAGTCTTCAGTCCTTTTATGGGTACTGCCCAGAATCTTCCCCTGAATAAAACCTCCTTAACTTATTATTGCTTACCATTAATGCAATAAAAAGACTAAACAACAGTGACTAGATGGTTTCAAAATAACAGTAGATTGAACTAAATACTTTTCCACAATAAAATTTACTACCTAGCTGAACTTTACTGCAAAATGTAGGCTAACAAGCTACCCAAAATAAAATTACATACCACAAGTGTCTCGTCTAGGAACAGTCTCATAACAATGACTTTTGAAAAATTGTTTTTGCACTCCTGGGAGGCAAAGACCTGTCTTCATATCTGAAGTTAAGAATGAAGACAAAATACATTCACTCAATTCCCTTTATCTCAGTGAAGTTTGGTGCTAATTAAATTAGAAGGAGAATGAGCAAATCCTGTGAATTCAGGGTTGGTGTGAGGAGCATCTTTGCTTGCATTGAGACCCCACCATTTATATGCATTGGTTGCTATATGGTGTGCCTGCACCTCCGATAGGAAAGTAAAAAGGATAGGATAAAAGATATGGGGGTCTGCTGGAGATTAGGAAGGCTGGAAGGGTGTTCCAATGAAAAGGAACTCTAGGTAATTTTTAATGGTTCCCTAAGCTCCACTTGAGATTCAGAGGAGGCCTTAGATGCTTTAATGGTCTGTAAAGACATATGTTGTTCTAAAGAGAGTCTCAAAAGAGATTTGTGACCTCCAGAACTTAGACCTAAGTTCCAAAACTTCTAAATACATCTGTTCTGTCAACTATCAGCTAATCACTAAGAAGGATAACAGCTTATTATTGGCACCAGCTGTTCCTATCTTGATGATGTAAATGGCTCCTGAGCGGTCAGCTTAATTGTTACACGACAGATTCTTCCCTTTCTCAGACTGTTTTGTTTCATTTAAAATTAAAAAAAAAATATTTTTAGTATTAATAGAACATT
Organism: Atrichornis clamosus; assembly: GCA_013400975.1. Lineage (NCBI taxonomy): Eukaryota > Metazoa > Chordata > Aves > Passeriformes > Menuridae > Atrichornis > Atrichornis clamosus. Next base: position 23,818 of record WBMZ01003122.1, on the reverse strand, counting down.
GAGTTTATATAACCAAGTCTTAAAATTAGGAAAAGTAGGCTTAAACTTGTCTCCTGAGTTTTATTTTTTGTGTGCACATTGTGATACGGTCCTTATTATGTACCCAACTCTTACGTTATCTCCAAGGCCTTAGTTTAGGTTATCTTGCAGAAAATAATCTAGAAAAACTTTTTTCCTCTTTTTATTCTTTAATATACTTCTGTCTACAAGTAACAGAAATACAGACCCTGAGAGAACAGAACGTCAATACAAAGTAAAAAACTCTGAAAATTTCTTAACTTTACATGTTTAGTCTGTACAGGTTAAAGCAACCATATGAGGTATGGACAGAGATAGAAACAAAATGTTACGTAAATGGTGTCAAGCTTCCACTTCCAGTCCCAATAAATAGTAAAACAGTGGTTAATAAAATAACACTGGCCATGGGATAATTCTGGTTTTCAGAATATCACTATTAAAGCAGATATTAAACATGCGGTGACCCAGTCTATTCTCTAAAAATGCAAGCTGTTTTTTAAAACTGAAAATTATGTGTCTCAGTAGGCTCATTGGATATAGATTGATAGGCAGAATGTCTTTAGGTGGTCTAAACTTTCATGATAAGGTCTATCATATAGCTTCCTTTATTTTTTAGGGGTATCATTAGTTGTGAGAAGACACAGTTTTATCTATTATAAAATTAAAAATGAGACCTGTAAGTAAAGACTAAAAAACAGTATGGCAGAATATTTTTATTATTTCATTGATTTTTTTTCTCTTTCAAACAAAGATTTTAAATGGTGAGATGTTTAAGCAGCAAAATTTTCAGTTGGTATTTAATAATCTCCAAGATAAGCTGGCAGAATACAAGAAAAGGTTAAAGCAGGAAGAAAGAACTTACGGAGAATTTCTGCCCAAGGGTAGAAAAGAAGAAAATAGCAATGCCCCAACTTCTGGAGTACAGATTAAAGGAAGCAGTTCAAGAGTTCATCTAGGGTTTCTAGAAGTTCTAGTGAGATATTATACTGAATGAGAACTGCCTGTCTTGATAGTTGAAAAGATTAGAATATTTGTTCCAAGTATCCTGAACTGCAAAAACTGAAAGTAGATGTTTCCTATATAGGCTGTGAATATATATGGTAATGACATATGTATTCATAGCTAAGGTGAAAACATAACTTCAGGCAATTCAACATAAGTTGTGTCTTTTAGTTTGGGAAATATGCTGTTAGATGCTTTGATTGATTCAGGTGCAGAATTAAGCTGGAAAACAAGCTCTTAACTCTGAAAATGGAAATCTAGTTCATAGTTCCTTCCACTTAAGGAGAAATGCAGATGTATGTGTCAGTACAAATGGAGGTACACAGCTGTCAGTGCAGTTTGGAGGTCAGAATTACAAGTCATTCTCATTATCTCATTTTGAACATGAACAGGTATGAGCCATTACACCTTATGCAGAAGAGGATGAGGAAGTAATAAATGGAAAGAACAGTGACATGGAAAATCCCAGTCTGAGGTCTATGAAAAGGTCCAATAAAATGACCTTTTTGTAGTGACTTGCAGGTTTTGTGAGAGCGAGTAAAAGCTAGTAAGCAAGAACAAGAGGAAGGAAAAGCTTTTTGCCAAGAAAAGAAGGTTGGAATAAGCTTGACAGGAAAGGGATAGAAAGTTATATCTTTATTCAAGCAAGAAGACTCTTGCTCCTGGAGACTTGATGGGACTCTTAAATCTATAAAGGAAATTAAACGATCTCTTATCAAGAGAGAAACTGACCCTAAAATAGGTGAGAAATTTGGTGAGAAAACTAGAGACTCTTGTTGTTGGCATTGTGAAGGGAAATGGAATTGAAGAGTGAAGGGAAATGGAATTGAAGAATGGTCCTGATAGTGAGAGACTCATAAAAAACTAGTGACTTCAGTACAGATACACACAGAGAATAAAACCTGTGAGGTGACTCTTACAGTGCACTGAGGGATAGAAATCATCTATTCACGATCAGGACTGAAAAGAACGTGAAGCTTGAAGCATCTGTGTGCCTGGTTCTTGCAGGAACACACATCATGTGTGATTTGGCTGGGACGCTGAGTTATTTGCAGGCTTTCTAGAGCCTGTCTGTTCCCAGGAGAGAGGCCTGCCAGGTGCTAAGACTATGACACACAGACATTACAAATGTCACAGGTAAATACAAGGTGTGACTTTGTATTTACTAAGAGTCATGCTGCTGAATGTGGTGAAACATACATGTATAATGAGGAAGTTATACCTTATAGACCGATTTTATCACTGTGCTATTTGTAACTGCTCTCACGGCATCTCATTACCTCCTGTTCTACAGAGACAGTACAGTCCCCAAACTATCATATTGCCATTTGGTTCAGTGCTGATATGTGCTGTATTAAACACACAGATAAGAATTCTTTGACATAACAATTCGTAATGAGGGTTGGATCACGTTCAGAATGATTATGTTGTGCCTTGTTTTCTTAACCTTGAAACAAGACTGCTTGTGCTTATTTTCTGCTGCTAATGTGATTATCGTACTTTCAATTAAAGTAACTGTAAAAACGATTACAGTGGTTTTTGGAGATTGAGCAAGACACTTTGAATGACCAAAACTCTCTTGAAATGTTAAAATTTGTCCTCATTAGTGATTGGTATTGCACACATGATAATGTATTTGTGAAATCTTTAAATTGAGGCATATACAGACTTTTATTTTGATAAACACATTAAATATTAAGTAAAGCTTTAACAGATGTGCTAATACTCTGACTTTCTTTTTGCTTTGAAATAGTAGTAATATCATAACATCATAACTCTATTAATTAATATTAGTCTTCTGCTAAGAAAAAATCTTACCTCCCAATAGTTTTTCCAAATTTTCTCTGCATTTTCTTGAATGTTGCATGATATTGGAAAAGAAGATGGTAAGAAATTGATATATCTTTAGCATTGTACTTTAAAATTGCACCAAGATCGCAATGTTTCTTCTAAACCTGAATGAGAATTTCTCCACTATGTAAAAGGGCATATGGAAATTCCTTTAATGGAACAACAGTAGTGTCTCCTTATCGCAATGCAGGAAGTTTAAAAGAGAAGGAATATACTTTTTAAAAACAATCACTTTAAATTTTATAGATAATAAAACAAGCTTTATATAATTTATTGTTTTTAAAAAACACTGTTTAGTCTGCAAATATTTGATCTGAATATTTTTATCTTAACTTAAATCTTTTTCATTTTAAATCAAATCAGCATATTCCTATGAGTACTTTCTTTTTCATAGAAAACCATTTTCCATCTCGGGAATGATATATCAGAAAATCCATGTCTGGTTCTAACAGCTAGTCATGATAAGTTGTTTCATCAGATATCGAGAGTATTACTAATGAAATAATCTACAAAATGGCACATTTCAGAAGGGTTTGCTATAGAAATGTGATAATATACTGCTGAAAGCTGAATTAAGAAAAAAGGGAAAACAGATTTAGATCTAGAGGACTGTTTATCATCATGGTATTAGATAAAATCCACTTTTATAATATTTAAAATTAAAAATTTACTATCTTTTATAATTTACTATTCATCTTTTAGGTTATCTTTTCTTCTAGTCATTTTTTAGTCTTGCTGCACAAATACTTTCAGAATAGTTTCCATCTCTTTCTTTCAAAAAATAATGTTAATCAATATTAATGTTACTGAAGAGCTTTGTTACAGCATATTCATGTAAACACAAGAATTACCTTTAAAGATATATGAAAATAAAGGATTTTTTTTTAACGCTAGAGAGCTGTTGCTCCCTCTAGGCCATTCCATGCTAGTGCAGGGTAAGGATAACA
>WBMZ01003122.1:0-15000 GCA_013400975.1 Atrichornis clamosus | reverse complement strand
GCACTGTTATAAACTCTATTAATATAGCTGAAAGCCGTCAAGCACCAGTGACTCCCAGAAACATAAAAAAGTTTGTATTAAAAATCACTGAACAGTACAAAAATGGGAACAATACATATAAATTAAATTCTACACCTAACTTTATAAAATACCTTTCTACATAGAAGTATTTTTTCCTGCTATGCACAATGAATTGTAGTAAATTTTACATTTGTATACTGTAAATGCTCATGTGTTTTATGGGTATGTGTGTATCCTCATAAAATTGTTAACATATTAAATTGGTATAGTTATTTAAGAAAATAATTTTTTATAGTTAAGTAGATCTTTTTATAAGAAGTTACTAATAAGAACAGCAGTATTTACTGTTGCCTGCATTTGTGTGATCCACAGCTGAACACTTCTCTTGTGTATTCAGTGACAAATGGCAATCACTTTATCATTTATCTTATGACAAATAGCAGATTCAGCCACAAACTGCTGGCCGTAGCAAACTTACAGGATGAAGTTCTTTATTGTTTATGGTTTGTGGGTTGATGTATTCATGCCTTGTTTATTTGTGAAATGAACAAAAATCAGTAAGCAGACATGAACAAAAAATTTGGCCACACAATCAATTGTACTCGCTACCCATTCCCATTTTCCAAGGACCTTGCAAGGAAATTCGCTGAACTAGGTCTAAGCTGTAAGCTGCCTTCAGAAAAAAAAAAAAAAAGTCATTAAAGGATGCACCAAATTGTGACATTATGCCCTTAAGCCAAAATAACACTGAATGGAGTTCCTACCTCGCATTAACCTCCTGAATAAGGGTCTCAGTTTCACAGATAGCTGTTGTTGTAGGCAAGTGATGTCAGACAATGCTAGAAGAAAATTATCATACTTTGACGGCAGTCAGTCTGAGCAATATTTTTGTCTTTACAGGCTTCTGTATTCAAAGGCAAGTAATCAGTGATATGTTTTATAAATTGGCATATTGTATTACTAAATGCACTTTTAGGTTGCTTTTACTGTGGTTACTGTGCACTTATTTATATAAATTCAGTGTGCATCAGGTTATCGTTATGGAGCAAGGTCTTTTTATCCTCTTTTTTAACTTTCTACTTGAAAAGGGTTCTGTCCTGTGTGGTATCATTGTAGAAGTGTGCATGCTATTGTAGAATAGCATGAAGCTGTGTCAGAGGAAGTTTACTTTGGATATTAGGGAAAGGTTCTTCACCCAGAGGATGATTGGACATTGGAAGAGGGAAGTGGTCATGGCACCAAACCTGATGGATTTCAAGAAGAATTTTGGACAATGCTCTCAGGCACATGGTGTGATTCTTGGAGATGGTCTATGCAGGGCTAGGAGTTGTATTTTGATGATCCTTGTGGGTGCCTTTCAACTCAGGACATTCTATGATTCCATGATACTGAGTACCCATATAAAAATGTACAGTTATCCACATACAAGGAAAAAGAAATTCTTATGTGGAACTAAATTTATAGTTTAGACCTTAGGTGAAAGAACCCTTTTCCCAAACTGTGTTGTGGAGCAAATATGACTGTCTTAGTTGTAACGAGTTGGAGAAGGAGACAGTTTCTCAGATAAACAAGTCTTAGCCCAATTAGGGCTGTAAAAGTGAGAAACCTATTCTGGAGTGGATTAAAAGGTCAGTTATTGTACTGAAACACTGGTATGATGTGTTCTCACTGCTCTACCCCAAGTGAAATTCAAGTCACTTCATCCTGAATGTTTGAGAGTACCTGCTTCTAAGTTTGGTTCATTATCTGACAAAGCAAGCCCTAAACCTGGTGGACTCAGCCTTCACTAATCTACCTTGCTGTAAGGAATTTTTGGGTTACATGGTTAAATCATAGCTGCTCCTGTGTTACTACTTATCCTAGTCATGAAGCTGTCTGGAGCAGAAGGTGGAAGAGCGGAAGGTGGAGGAGGTGGGACCTGTACTCAAGTGATGTTACTGGTTTTCAGACTTCTGACAATCAGGGATAATCTGTAAAGCCATGTCCTGTGATCAACCCAACTCAATACAGGTCCACAACTAAGCAAAGCACAGATCTATGGTATCGTACTTCCTGTTATCCCCACATACACTTCAACTTCATCTGGGGAGCCACAGAAGCAAGGTTTTTCATTTGAAAATTCTTTTAGCTCTGGAATAGAAATTTTTGGTGCTCCATAGACAGAAGCCTGAATCATTGAATCAGGTCAGTCAGTAGTGCTTCAATCACTGGGACTTCACCAGAACAGTTTAAGCCCTATGTGTATAGTTTTCCTGCCAAACTGCAGAACGTTTTGTTAAGAACCAGAGGCTTTTTGTACTAAAGTGAAGATTCAGCGCTTTTTTATTTTGTCAAAATATGTTGATGTGTCTGTTAATGAACAGACAAATTATTTTTCATCTGTATTTGGAGTTCATTGACTCATTGGTATATGAAGTGTGTGGTGTCTATACTGCAATAAGGAACTGCAAAACTTGTCAAATACCTCATCAACTTAAACTATTTCCTTTAAACAATTTTAGTTGCTTCAGGCATATACCAGAGGAAAAAAAGTCAGATCAAAAAAAGGGATGATACCTATGTTGCCTGGTTTTTCAGTATTTCATGGAACCTGTGATTATAAATAACCATCAAACTGCCAATTTATGATAAGATGTCAGCAAAAACATCTTCCTTAATACTAAATCCATGTTTTTGATTAGCTGGGATCTAGGAAAATTGGAGACACATTGGTGTCACTAGTGTGATCTCGAGCTTCTTTTTTTTACTCACTTTTCTCAACATGAAGAAAAAAAGTGTAACAATTAGTAGTAGTAATTATGTTATTCAATAAAGGTTTATTGAATGTGGTTCAACCACTTGTCTTTAAGAGAAAGAAAAAATTTTTAATAAAGGCATTATCTTCAGTAAAAGGGCATAACCTCTCGTCTTTTATCAATTGAGGAAGTAAAGATGTGAAAACATCTGCCCTTTTATTATGAAGTTTTAATTCTAGAGCTTTATACGATTGCTTAGAACCTTGTATTTTAAATAGCTTGTCTAAATGATTATTTAATTGATTTGCAGGGGAATTTGCTGTTTTTAGAATGCAAATTTGCATGTCTGGCAAGTTGCATGGAGTGCATCAATAACTTGAACCAATAAAAAATTCTGTAGTATATGACTTACATTCTGACCCCACAGTCAATAGCATGAGAACTATACAAAGGTAATCTCAGTTTTGTAGCTGTGGCTCATGTACTACAGCCAAAAATAGTTGTTGGGGTTTTTTTTAAAAGCTGAACCTGCAATCATATAGTAGAGCAAATTTAGTTACCGTCATTTTAAACTATCTGATTAGAGAATACAGGATTTGAAGTCTCAACTTCAAAGTGTCTCAACTTCAAAGTGTCTCAACTAGCAATGCGTTGATGACAAAATGGGCCGCAATGATTCTGTAGAAGAGCTTTTTGATGACAGCAACACTACAGGGTAGTATAGACAGTTGCATGAGGCCAGAAAAATTTGGAAAACAGTCCAACAAACAACCCAAAAACTGTGTTACTGGGACTCGTGACAGTGAAATCACAGATACACTAAACATCAGTTTGGTGTTTTGAGAGTCTTGTAGTAACTGTATTGAACTATGTCTTCAAAGAGAAGCTATTGAACAATATATATCATCAGTAGAGATAGAACTATGGTTTAAGTATTTCCTTTAAAATTTTATCATTAAAATAATGAAAATTTAAGCTATATCAAAGAAACACAGCTTTGATAAAATGTGAGCATGTACTGTTAGAGAATTTCAAATGGATATGTGCTTAAATTTATTATGTGCTGCAAGATTCCTAGTGTGTATTAACTCTTATTAGACTCATCAATGCAAGTTTTAAAAAAATAGGATTTTTGAGCAAAGACACCCTTCGTTAGGTCACCATTCAGAAGCTGTGCTGAATCTAAAAGTGAAAATTTGTAGCTAAGTAACAACAGTGTTCATTGTGGTCAGTGTATGCCTAAGGTCACAATTGAAGACTTAGTTTATCACACAGTCTGAAAGAGAAATGAAGTTCTCCTTTTATGTTAGAAAATTAATATAATTAGTTTAAGACCTGGAATTTAATATATCTAATAAATTTAGTATATCTAATAAAATAAAAATTCTGAGATCCTCTTTGTTGAGTTGGAAATACAGAAGAAATATCTCCTACTCTTCCCTGCCATTTCTTATAGTGAGTCAGCAGCGGATTCAACATAGACATCATCCAGTCATGCCACTTCATTTTTTTCTACTGGAGAAGAGAGAAGCTGGCTCAGAACCTGTTCTAAAGTCTCAGGAATGGAATCCCACTAGCCTTCCAAGAAGAGTGCTAAGTCTAAAAGACATGAACAGGAGATATTTAGTGTTGGCAGTTGAGATGTAAGCCTGCTCCAGCAAAATTTTCTCCCTCCTGTCAATGAAGGAGCAGAGGTTTTGATAAACTGCAGAGAAGACATTTTATGCCCTTTCTCTCTATTTTGAACAAGAAATAATGTAAGTATTGATTGTACTAGCTAGGAATAACAGGGTTCTTAGGACCATAATTATTAAGAGGTTGCTTGATTAAGTCATAGTCAAGAAATTAGGTTACACCTGTTTCTGCAATGCAAATAAGCCCCAGAGGATTGCAGGGGGCTGATTCAATACAGTAAATGACATATGCCAGCATATTTGGATTTGGTACAAACAAAACTAAACTGGAAGACATGAAGAAAAGAACACAATTCTACAGTTTTATTGCTTGATGATCCTGTCTTTCTGCTAAGGAAGGAGGGAAAAATCTCCAGTATATCCCATTTATATTCATTCTTCGCAAGTAATAATCTCTGTAGGTGAATGATTTATCTGTCATATTTTCTAGCACTGCAGTTGCAGTGCTGGTACTTAGATCATAACAAGTTTGTTAGTTGAGACTTGTGTTTGTGACATATGGAATGCAAAACTGTCTAGTTATCCACCAGTATTCTGTACTTCCACAGCCTTTAAGCGTTTTCAGTCAGCCAAATTTTTCTATTATCAAAAATCATTTAACTGCATGATTTACCCAGGTTGATTTCAGTAGCTTAAATTTCCCAGGAAAATGTGTCCCTAAGAGGAATGAGTGGTTAAATTAGCTGAAATAGCACTTTTGAGAAACAGAACAGGTGTGATTTGAATACACATTTTACTTGGATGTTAATAGCTGCCTGGACCTCTGCTTTGTTAATAGAAATAGAAACCATTATTTAAATCTTATTGCAATTAGTCAGTTTCTCTTTGGCTTTTTAGCTAGAACATATCACCCCTCTTTGTTGACATATACTGGGGGCTTTTTTGAACAGTGGTTGTCAAAAGATATTGTTACTGTTTGATAACGTCAAAGTAACTGCAAACCATTTTGCATGTTGGCAAGCACAGGGATGATCCAATGATGACAAAGAGTGTTTTAATAGGTATATCAGTCTTCAGTAGTCATTGATACAGACTAGTAAAATGAGAATTAAAAAGAGTTCGCCAGTTTGGAAGTATGGATTTTTTACAGGAAAGTTGATATGGCAGTAGACTTAATGTAGATTGTAGAAAAAACAAATAAATGGGACAAAGAACCAGAGGATGTTTTAAAGAAAGAAAAAAAAAATCATTCTTTTTTGCCTAAAATCACATCAGAATCTACAAATTAGTGTCTCAGGACTGTTTGTTCAATAGATATAAATGAGTTTTTTTCAGGGTTTTTTCCTGGTTGTGAGAACCCCATTTTGTAAAAAGACCTGCATGAGCAGACTTTCCATGTGCCAGAGTGTATTTGAACAAAGGTCTGCACTGGTAGTTCCTTCTCTTAGGACACCACATCCATAAAAACATAAATAGATTCTCCCTCAAGTTGATGTAGGTTTTGCTAGGGCTATCAGTGCAAGTTCAAGTGGGCTGGTCATACAGCACGACAGCAGATCTGATAGAATAGGCTTCTATTATTGTAGATAGTAATAAAGAAGTCAGAATTTTGGCTAGAAGTCTTTTACTCTTTTTCCACTAAAACCTGCAAATTCCTATGGACTTCATCAAGAAAATAATGGAAACTTAGTTTAATTGTAAATATCCAAATTAGTTCAAAATCCAAATTTAAACCATATGTAGTAAAGATAAGCATTTTTCTTGATAAGCATTTATTGTTTAATGTTCATTTTTAACTTGGTCTACAGTAAGCATCACAATGGTAAAGAAAGTAATCTACAGACTACATAGAAGATCAGGACCATGATGCCTATTTCATGGTTTTGTCTACCTTCATTTTTTCAGAATATCTTTTGGCTATTGTAGCATAGAAAGTCTGTATCTTCCCTCTCCAAAATCTATGCAGTCTCATTGTCATCATCTTTTTCCTCTCATTTCTTTAATATTTTTCATGTTGTGTTTATCTAGACCTAAATTTACTTTATCCTACAAAGATAGTTAAAGGCACAATGAGTTTCCAAAATGAAGCTGAAGGGTTTTACTCAGTTGCAAAGATCACCATTTGCAGTTACTCTTATGCAGAAACATGTACTGTTATTCAGTTCCCTTCTTATCATTCCTAAAAGCTTTTCACACTTCACTTTCCACAAATGCAATTGTTTTTGGTGCAATAAGGTTCAGAAAACCACTGTTGCATAGTGATTTTCTTCTGCACTGGACAAGGTGATACCTATCTTTTAAAAACATGCCGGATTAGAAAATCTGTTACAAATAATTGGAAATGTTATATTTTGGACTTTTTAAGGCATTATTTAAAATTTTCAGGGATTCCTCAGTTTAGCACATATACCTAACATATTTTTTAATATTTATTAAATATTATATCTCAAACGCAGTAGTGATTTAAGAAGTGATCTGTAACAAGATTTAATCCATCTGAATTATAAATTTGGAGATTATCAACAACACTGGAAACATACATTTGCATTCTAAGTTTAAAAGAGTAGAGCCAAAAACCTGAATAACAAAAACTTTAACATTGATTCAATTTATGTATGAAATCTAAATATCACAGAATATTTTCAGGTGTCTAAAAACTTTGCCATTCAACTTTGATGAATATTAATGGATTTATAGATATAAAATGAAACAGGTGCAGAAAAAAAAAAGAAATTTAAAATTAGTATCCATTCAATAAGAATATTTTAGTCCAAACTTCTAAATAAATTAAATTAAATTTCTAATTTAAAAATAAGGATGAGTCAAAGTAAAATTTGACATGTTAGCATTTTCTCATAATATTAAATGTAAACTTGAATGTACTGTTATTTCATCTGTAACATAATCCTTGGAAGCACTGGCATATGCTCTCAGGATATCTGTAGACTAACCCACATCTACTCAGTGTTCCTTAACAACTGAAATTTAATAAACTGCATCTGTAATGAATGATAGCAAAATGGTTTTACCCTGACCTAATGAATGGTGGTGTGGTTTTGACATTTTGGATACTTTAAATCCAGCTAATATTCTTTATATTTATGTTTTATTTTTATAATTTTTATGTTCCTTATATAGTACTTCTGAAAACAGTTACATTTGCCACTTGAGCAAAACAAATACTTTCCCTTAGCAATTTAATCACATATGTGTTTAGTACCAGACCTGGTCTGAATATTTTCATGTCATAATAATCCATAGACAATTCAATAATGCAACAGATATTATCATTTGTATATCCACAAAATCTATGTATTTCCAGGTCAGTTAGATTCAGAATCTACCTGGATGATCTGTACGGTCAAATAAAGCTCCTTAGCTTTAACACTGAAAAACACTTCATGCTAATCTTTTAAATCCACAACAGTGTGATTTTTTTCTCACTCTGAATGTCAGAGTAAATGTTCATATCTTGTGCTGTGATCTGTTTTCTCTAAAACCTCTTCTAATCTAGGACTGTTGAAAGTTGTTGCAAAACAGCAAATGGTATTGCTTGCATCATGGTCATCCCCAAATGAAAATCTGAATACTAACCATATGAGTGCTATACTTGTTCAGCCTGAAGGAGACTAAGGGGAGACCTCACAACAGTCTTCAGCTTCCTCGTGAGGGGAAGTGGAGACCCAGACACTGACTGACCTCTTCTCTCTGGTGACCAGTGACTGGACCCAAGGGAATGGCCTGAAGGTGTGTCAGGGGAGGTTTAGGTTGGATATCAGAAACAGGTTCTTCACCCAGAGGGTGGCTGGACACTGGAACAGGCTCCCCAGGGAAGTGGTCGCAGCACCAAGCCTGACAGAGTTCCAGGAGAGTTTGGACAATGCTCTGAGGCACGTGGTGTGACTCTTGGGGTGTCCTCTGCAGTGCCAGGAGCTGGGCTCAATAATCCTTGTGGGTCCCTTCCAACTCAGGATAATCTATGATTCAATAAAAAAATACTACTATTTTTTGACCCTTTAAGTCAAATCACTTTATTAGATGTTTTATTTTGTGTATTATTTTAGTAGATGTTATTTAGTTATATATCTGAAATCTAGAGCTCATGTTTATGGTAATCTTGTTTATGGTAATGTTGTTGATTGGCTATCTGTCACACATAACCATTACCTATATTAATACAACAATATGTTCTTAGATAGATCTAAAATTCTGCATTCAAATTCTAGTGGGAAGAAAAGGAAAGGACTTTGGAAGCATTTTTTTTATTTACTCTGAATTTATTTAAAAAGAATATTTCATATTTTCATATAATGAAGTGAGATAAAAAGTTGTAACTAACTCCTATGATGTAAATACAGATAAATCCAACCATTCTTCTATATTATTCTACTCTTAATTTATTTTGTGCCCACAAATCTCTTACAGATTGTCTAAGAGGACCAGATTCATGATCAAATTTACAAGGCCAGTACAACAGGTGTGTGAAGTGATGAGATTTTATGAGGCAGTGTCACTACTGTACTACCCTTATTCCAGATCAATGACGTAAAAATAATACACACTTTGAAAAGGGTATTTCTGAAGTGTTATTGACCACAGAGTTTTCTGTAATATTTTCTTTCATCTTGGCTTTGGAGACTCAGGCTAGAATAATGCTGTCTCCCAAAACAGCGATGAAAACACCTGGCAGATTATTTGTAATTCTAATCAGTTTTTAAACTATTGGCCTTCATTACACAGCCCACAGAGTGCTTGTGGCCCACAACATGTATAATTGTAACCCACCATAAATTAGTAGCTTGGCCTCTATAATTTAGTGTTGCAGAAGCTATTGTTTATCCAAAAGAACATTGTTCTTGTGAAAAGATGAGTTACTTCTAATATGTATACTAATTACTGAAAATTATTGTATGACAATTGGATGTCCTTAGCCAGTCATAACAAAGAAATACTGTCAAGTTGTCAGCTCATAAACCTACTCCTTGGAGCTAAGGCACTGGCAGAAAGGAAGCTTATGTTCTGAATAGAGGTTGAGTTTCTCTAACGCTGTATTTTACTATTCTGTTTTGGTTCCCTTTTCTGATCTGGTGCATTGTGTAGGAAAAGGAGAACTTCTAATTTTAAAATATTGGCATGATTGTGTTGAGTAAATATTTGGAGATAATATTTACTCTAATTTATTTCTCTTATAAGCAGTCTCTGGAGGAATTGAAAAGATTGTTAGATGTCTTTATTGGCAGATTTTCTTCAGTTTTAGAGATTTCTCAGGTTTCATGAATCTCCCTAGCAGCAGAAGATATTTTCAGCTGCAGTGGGAATATTTATTAAATACTTCTGCTTTACGTATGTATGCATGACCACTCTGTGCTATCACAGATGTGACAAAATACTTCAGAGTAAAAATCTGACTAATTTTTTGTGATTGATGTCAGTCAGGTAGGAGATTTTGTAACACGTCTCACAGATTTACATATGCAATTAAGACAAAATATGAATTTTTAAATTGAAATTAAAATGCGTCCAGTGTGTGCTGTACAAGGAATGGCAAAGCTGACCTTTTGACTTCAGCAAAAGACCCCGACGGCTTAAGAGCGAATGAGAATTGTGTTACATTTTTGAAAGCTGAATTGTCACTTCATTGCTCAATTTTAAATTGTGCCATTTCCTTATTATGCTAATGCAGTGGTGGCCAATATAAGAGAGGGTGTGAATCAGTTTGAAGGGAAGGACACTGCATTCCAGGCTGGTTATGTTCATAATTATATCAGTTTGTGAATAATATACAGAATGCCTATGGTATCATTGCATGTCCACCAGCCACGGGATATGAGGCCTCTGACTTTTGGCTGTCACGGATGCATTTCTGGTGATGGGTTATGGGACTGGTGAGACTGAGGCTGTCAGGTCACTTCATGTCATCTCCATCCCTGATGTTCAGGAACACAGGAAGCAGGTGTTAGAAAGCTGTCGCACTGCCAGAGTAGTTCTAAAGCATCTTTGCAGTTAAGGAGGAGGATGAGACTCCCCAGGCTTAAAATCATATACTTGTCCAGGTTTGAAAAGACCTTGGAACGTCTATAGCCCAATCTCCTGCTCAAAACAGGTCAACACTGAATTCAAGCCAAGTTGCTTCTCTCTGGACCTCGGGGTTTGTTTTTTTCAACATTGTTATGAATGTCAATTTTTATCTCTTAAAAACTCCAGCTTTCTTTTTTTGTATACCACAGTTTAATGTGCCTTGGGTAGCATTGAATACACAGCCCCAAGGATGTTGATGGAATCAGTTGGTTTTTGTTACTTATGTTGTCATAGAGCTGGATTGATTTGGGGGTGCTGAAAACTTAATTTAGTGTAACATTGATATTTCAAAGGCTGAATTCAACACTATAGAGGTACTTGCATATTATGATGTGTTCAAGTCTAAATAAATAAAATTAAAATAATGGGTTCCTGATTTTTTTTTCTATTTTTTTTTAATTATTTGATGAAGATAAAGGGTATTACTAGTATGAGTCTACTCATCTTTTTACAGTTTAAAATTTAATTTTTTTTTTAGACTTAATAAATGCTAATGTTAACTTCCTGAGATTTTGGGTATATTGTTCAGAATTAAAAATAATTAGTATTTTGCCTTATCCTTATAGACAACAGATATGTAAAGTAAGACAAACTCAGGAAAGCAAAATAAAATCACAAATAACATTTAGTGGGAAAACCATGAGGGGGAATTGTCCTTAATTAGTTCACAGTTGGAGATTTGTTCATACTGCTTATTTTAGTTAAGTCTTTCATCGAGAAGAAAAGACCTATTTAACTTTTAGGATCCTTGGAGGGAGAGGGCCTTGAAACACTTACCATACACGTATCTCAGACATCTCTTCCAAAATATTCTTATGTTTTTTATGTAGCCACTACCTGTAAATACATAAATTGTTATATTTGATCTATAAAGATTGCCATTTGTATTGAAATTTTTTGCATTATTTTCAAAATAGTGCTACAGGAGAGAACTTTAGTGTCCATATCTCCTCCATGGAGAAGCAAATGTTTTTATAACATTGGATCCATCCTCTTGGCTTAGCAGTATTTTGGAAGAGATACTTCTTGTTCAGCAGATTCTGCCATATTCATCCTTACTATCAGCTGTTAATGCTGCCTTTCCTGTCTAACAAATAAAATATCTCTGTATCTAAGTAGACACATGTCGCTAGCGAGCCCGGGCAGATAACCAACAACACGGACGGTCTTATGTAGATGATAAAACCGACTACTTTATTAATTTACAAAGGTGCTGATATACCTTAGCACGCTGGACTAACATAAGGTCATTGGTTCACTGACCAGCCACCCCCCAGAGGGATTGGCTGGACCCAGCAACTCTTACCTCATGTTTTCTTCTTTGGTCTCATAACAAGACCATAGTTTACAATACTTCTGGATTGTTTTCCTGCAGCGTCCTTGAGAAAGCCTTGCTTTCACACAGACACTTGTCAGGCAACTGAAATCTCTCTGCACCCAGGCTTGTAACAGCCACAGACACAGATACTTTATTTCAAAAGTGTGAGAGATTCTGCTCTGTTTTGCATGAGCTCAAGCCCAAAACATCCATGAGTTCAATAGTGAGAAACTCAGAACTCACAACCACTGCTTTGTTCTTCCTGTAGTCAGGAAAGGAGTTCTTGTTGCTTCCATTTCGACCTGCTCTTGAATTTACTTGTACAACAATGGTGGGTTTTATTCATCAGAAATTTTTCTTTTGCTTTGCCACTAAATTTATGAGAATGTGGTAGGACACAATCATCTGACAGCTGGTTAATGTGAGCTGAAGTTCTGAAGAATAAGAATCTGAAAAAATAACACATTATTAGTAAATGTCCTTAGTCAATTAGGAACTGGTAAGTGCAGTATGTACTGTTGGGGTAAATTTGTTTATGCTGGAGTGACCAAGAGGTAGTTACTCACCGACATAAATTTTTCAGTTGTGTGGTTGTTTCTAAGCATTTCCAATAGATTACTGACTTTCATGTTGTGAAGCTGACAAACTTGTTTGATTTTTCCCCTCCTGTTTGCTAAATTAAACCCTGACCACATTTTGGAATACAGCATATATGCACCTGCAAATAAATATTGTCTTCTCTTCTGAGAAGTCAAAATCTCCAAGATTAAAACAGGTTATCAAGATAGAAATAATTCTAATTCTGCTCACTGATAGATGTCCCTGTGTGCTGATTAATTTATTGAAAATCTGGAAATCCTGATTTTTAATCCTGACTTGATACTTAATGACATGGATTTTAAAGTCACTTTAACTTTTTTATCTTAATGTCTTATCTGATCGTTCCACTCTTAATATTTTTTGAGAAAATATATTAAATTTTTTTGAAATAGTTGTGCATTCAGAAAAGGCCATCAAAGACAATTTTCAGGCTTCCATTGATGATCTTATGGATCCCACAAGAGTAGAATACATTTCTAATTAGGATAAACGTTTATCTTGTACATAGGGCTCTAGATATGAAGCTCAAACAATCTCAGAATTTTATTGGTCTTTAGTTGTGCCTTTGTTGCAACCGACTTTGATACTATTTTTGATACAAATGAATATAGAAACCGTATACATAGGAAGGCAAGGTTCAATACTAATATTCTATCTTGACAGCAGCGATAAAAACTGGGAGGCTATGCCTCATTGTTTAGTGACAAAATTAATGACTATTATTATCCATCTTTCTCTTCACCTTTATTTGCATCCACATCTTGAGTACTGTGAACTGAAAATTAAACTTACAAATTAGATATTACACAGAAAGTTGTAACTTTCTAACAAGGCCTTGATTGTAATTTTAATGCACTAGACATTTAGTTTGAATTATTTTTAAATTATCTAAAAGATATGTGATGGGAGTGGGGAGAGGAAAACAGTACCCAAAGCTCTCATGATGTGACAGATGAGATCTCAACTATCTCCATTTCAACAAATATTGACACCACTACTTCTGTAGATAACCTGAAGTCCATAGTGTCAAAATCCATAGTTGCTAATCAGGAATGATGAATATTTTCACTTCTAGTAACCTGAAAAAGCTTAAATTGTTATTTTCTAATGTGTACGCTGCTGTAAAATAGATCCATTTGAGAATCATAGAATATTCTGAGTTGGAAGGGACCCTCAAGGATCCTCAAGTCCTTATTTGTTGTTAAGGTATTTTTATACTAAACATTTTTCTTAAGTTATGCAATTTTTGAAGCCTTGCAATAAGGTAAAGGAGGTTTTGATTTACAAATAATGGAATAAGAAGCATAATGAATATTGAAAGTCTGTTGGAAAACTGTTTGCCTATGCACTAGTACTAGTTGCTAAACACCAGTAAAAACTAGGCTGCCTAACAAAAAAATTTTAAAACCTCCAGAAATCAAAAAACCTTTAAAGTTAATTTAGCATCTTTATTAGTGCAAAAGAACTATCTGTAAAGTAAAGAAGCAAGGGAAGGAAATAAAATGAAACACATACACAATACTATCTCCAAATGTGCTAGAGGGAAGATGGAACATTGGGTACCCAATCTACCTTTTAGGGTTCATTTGTATTCACTGACTGCATAATCAAAAATATGTAAATAAAGGACCTTAATCAAACCAATAGGTTGATTTGCTAGAATCTTATTCTGACAGAACAAGTACTTGTTTGAGCTTGTCCACAAGCCTCAAAAATTAATTATACTCTGGTGGAATGTCCTGAGGTGGAAGCTGAGAAATCCTTCTCAGGAGTTTCCCAGCCTTTGCTCACTCTGCAGGCTTTCAGCTCTTGTGGGATTTTCAGCCTGTACTCCGGGAGTTTCTTCCTAATGAATGTGTTCAGTGGCTCTCAGGCAAAGGACATGTTCCCCATCTTCTCCTCAGTAGACTCCACTTGATCATGGAGCAGCAGCCAGGACCAAGTAGAGAGGTAGGTCTTCTTTCTGCTTTCACCCACCAACCTGTTTAGGAAGAGTAGAACACAAAATTCGTAATAAACTGACACCAAACAAAATGAATACTGCTTTTTTGACAAAAAGTGTTCTTTTTATTCATATAGAAACCAGTTTGTTTTTTAATTGAACCAGGATTATTTTGTTTGCTATGCACTGCAAGATTTTAAGAATTGCCATTATTGGAGACAGCATTATGTTTAGATATATTAAAATCTAGTTAAGGAAGAGTATCTGTCTTGACCTTGAAATTTCCTTTTCACAAGTTTAATTTGAGAATACAAACAGAGTTGCAGTAATTTGGAACTTATATAGGAAGTTTAAAAAAAAAAATTGCATATATCCCTCCATGCTATCAGTATTGAGTGATAGTCAGAAAAAATTGTTTGATTACTTTTTAGAGATACCTGAATTTACGTGATTTTGAGCTAGAAGATAATTTTCTATCATCAGCTAACTTTGTGGTAGCCTTACTCTAGATGGCTGCTGAATCCACACAACCGCTCATTCAGTTCCCATAGCTCTACCCCCGGCAGGATGGGGGAAGAAAAAAGGAAGAGTAAACCCAAGAAAACTTGTGTATCAAGGTGAAAATTAGTTTAATAAGGAAAGGGCAAGTGGAAAGGGGAAGGGAAGGGAAGG
>WBMZ01003121.1:0-34198 GCA_013400975.1 Atrichornis clamosus | reverse complement strand
TCCTGCTCTGATTCTGTTAGTTTGCCCATGAAGGTATCTGCTGAGGGATCTCTCCTGGTCCTTATCTCAACTCATAAACCTTTCATTAAATTCTCTCCCCTCTGTTCAGTTGCACAGGAGAGGGAGTGAGTGGCTTTCATGGGTGCCTGGCATCTGGCTAGGGTCAACCCACAACGAAAGAGTATATGCAAAAGAAAACTGCAATGGTAGAAGTTTGTATTTTACATTCACATTTCACACTCTTTGAAGAACAGTAGAAATTTACAGTTTAACACTTAAAAATTACACCCTATCTACTTCAGTTTTGCCTCTCTGATCTTTTATTCTTCATTAAATAAGACTTAGAGAAATAATGGACGAGTCTAATGAGAAAAAATATTAGCCAGTTCAAATTGAACTTAGAAAAAACCCTATTGCATTGAATTCAGAGAAAAAAAATAGCTGTATAGCTTTTAACCACTTTAAGACCCACTCTACTTCAATTAACTTTTGCATATAGCACTAGTGAGTCACCAGTGAAACCCTCTCCTAAAAACTTACCCAATAGGAAGAGGAGTCAACCACATACATCCGAAACATGCCATGAAGCTTCCTGCCAGCATTATTTCATGTTGTAACGTGCATCACTTCCCTTGCTCTCTCTCTTTCTAAAGAGAAAACCAACAACTACTGTCCTTGTTCCATGTATGATGAGACTAATCAATCCAACCAATTAAAATGCACTTTTCACTGAAGCAAACCTTGATGCCCGTCATTAATCATTTATATTTCCACATTAAATCTCAAATTCCATTTCTACTCATTTGTTACATTACTACAGTGCCATTTGAAACAAGGTATTTCTGTATTTTTAGGCATTTATAGATATTCTGATAGACATTTATTGAAAAATATTATTGAAACAAAGAAAGTACTGTGCAATACCATAAGGCACTGGCAAAGAGTCAATATGGAACATAAAAATCCCCACACTCCAACTTTACTTTTGTAAACAAACAGTTTATATGCATTATGTCTGGAAAGAAAAGTTATGATAAACCTCATCATCCAAAATACAAGTCATAATGTTCTATTTTTACATCCTGTAAAACTCAGATATACTACATCCTACTGATCCTCTGCTCTAGAAATCAGAGCTACTCTGAGAACAAGCTACTGCTCTAACATTCTGTAACTTGTATTTCTTAAACACTGTCAGACAACTACTGCTCAATCATAAGGTGCTCTTGAGAATCAAGAGATCCTGGCCTCAGAGTCAACTCCTACCAAATCCTCAGAGAGGAGTCAATAAGGGCATGAATTATCAGACAGGCTGCTAAATCAGCCCCAGTTTGGAGACAGTTCTGTCCTAAGCAACCCATAATGTTATTGTATTCCATATCTCTGTGTCCAAAAATTGGTATTGTCTCTTGAAGACCCCGTGGCCACAAACAGAATTACAAGGCTAATGTGTGGAGGTCTTTGTAAAGTCGCACCACCCAAGCAGAGCTCTCTTGTCTCTTGGCTCTAATCACAACAGCAGCAACCCGAGAAGGTACATTTCACAATCAGAAACTGCATCAGAGTGAGTTTTGCAACACCTGTTCTGCAGCACAAAGTCTGAGCCAGTCCACAGTTGGGCCACCGCTCGTCGGTGCTCAGGAGTCTTTTTCCCCCCATCGGAGCAGGGACCTGACCATCTGTGGCATGCACTGACCCCACACACGCCAGCAATTCCCATCTGCCACCAGAACTGCTTCATAAGCTCCTGCCCTCCCCAGCTTTTTTCCAGGGGAACGCTGAGCCAAGCAGGGTTTATTCACCATCTCCCTTTTGTCTCCTGGGCCGCATGGTTGCCTGTGGTCGGAGCTGCCACCATATTTCCTTCATCTCCCCACACACGTTGCCCTGCGGAGGGCGCCATCTTGCCACCATTTTGAGTTTCTCTTTGCTCCAGGGGAGTCTGCGAGATTCCAGCAGTTTTGCAACTAATCACTATTACTGTTACTTTTTGCCTGTTGCTATTTCATTTTGTTTAGTAAACTGTTATTTTTCCCCTTCTGTCTACTTGTATTTGTTTCTCTTTATTAGTGGAAAGGGATTGGTTAAACTAAAGGGCAGGTAACTCATTTTAGAGTGTCTACCCCTTAAAACTATCTTAAAATTCTTGAATGTGTCAACAGGTTAAAAGTTAACTGTCCCAAAACACCTAACAACCTGATCACTGGAAGACGCTGATGGCTGAGTCAGTGATACAGCTAATTTAACAACTTAGGGGACAGATGCATCGCTCCTGTCTTTCTAAGTGCACAATGTTCCTTTTGATCCAGACACTGGCTCCCATGTCAACATTGAGACCTGGCTCACCGAAAACCTGGCTGCTGGGGCACACTGTTGACTCACATCCAACTTGCCATCAACCAGGACCCTCAGGTCCCTTTTCATAGGCCTGCTCTCCAGCCTCTCGCTCCCCAGTCTATACACACAACCTGGGCTGCCCCATCCTAGGTACGCGATCTCGCACTTGCCCTTGTCAAACTTCATATGGTTGGTGATTGCCCATCTCTCTAATTTGTTGAGGTCTCTGACCTTGAGGGAGTTCCTCCCAATTTAGTGTCATCAGCAAACTTGCTTAGTATTCCTTCAAGTCCTTCACCCAAGTTGTTAATTAAGATGTTGAAGAGAAATGGGCTAAGGATGGAGTCCTGCAAAACCCCATTCATGACCAGACACCAGCCTGATGTCACCCCATTCACTATAACTCTTTGTGCCCAATCTGTGAGCCACCTGCTCACCCATCAAGTAACATGGTTATCCAGCTGTATGCTGGACATTTTGCCCAGAAAGATATTGTGTGAGACAGTATCAGTTACCAAGCCAAATAGCACTTAAGCAAAGATATAAAGAAAAGAAAGAGAAAGGAAAGGTAAGAGTAGACAGTAGAGAAGAAAGGTATCACCACCCACAGATTCAGTGACAAGATTGGATAGTCACAATTTAAATGTCCCTTTGTTAAAGTGATGGTCACATGCCTTGGTCTGTGAAAAGTTCATGGGTTCAGTTCAAAAAGTGCAGTGGGTTCACATAGGAATGCCCAGGTACCTCCCCTAGTGGGGAGAGTTTTACACTGCCTGATGAAACACTATGGATTGTGCGCAGTCCTCTGGTGAAAGGCCCCAGAAATTAGTATGGGGTGCTCCAGTGGTGGTCACAGATGCCGTCCGTCCCATAACTTGGAGTGAACTCTGTTTGATTGGTGATATGCATACGAGCAGTTCCTTCGTGTCAGTTTGCTGCAGTGGGAATTTTTGTCCAGATGCATTGACTAGGATGCGGTAACCAGATCTTTCTTCTGCCAGGCCTGTGTCAAATTCCTCCCTTCTGTGCTTATCTCAAGTTCCCACTGTGGTGGCTTATCTTATGGCAAGTTCCTTCCGTGGCCTTAACAGTGTTTGAGACAGGCAACTGTGCCCTTTAACTCCTTATTATTAGTCAGCTCCCTTCACCAAAGTCTGCACCCAAGCAGAATCCTATCTGTTAGATAAACACATCATGCTTTACAAAGCCCAGTAATAAAAAGGCAGCCATTAGCCTTCATTTTTCAAATCAGTTCTTGCTGGCCAGTATCTCACACAGTTTATTTCTTAATTCGTTCCAAAAAGCAGAATGTAATAAGCTACCCTGGAGTGTATTTATTGATCATCTTCACAGCACAAGTGCTGTTGTTAAATTGCTTCCTACATACTAAACTGTTCACAATCACTATTTTCAAGCAGCAAACTTGAAGGTCTTTCAGCTCAATATTAAGTGTACATTGCAAAATATTCTTTTTGTGATAGAAGGTAAACTTTGGTAGAAAGAATTGCTGCAAACTGGAGTATAGAAAATAGTGTATGGGTTTTTTAAAACAGAACCCTTTGGAAATAGGGATTTTAAAATACTATTATTAATAGAAATGATTGCATATAGCACCAAATAAAGAACAAAGTGTGTCAAGAGGTAAATTGGAATAATTTCTTTGGTCTTTAAAACTTGCAGTGTTTGCTATTTCCATAACAGGAAAAGAACAAGACATATATAAAACATTGCATACTGCTTTTGGCACTTGCTGGACAGTGCAGGAATAGCAATGAGCTTCCATTCTCAAGCACAGCTTCATCCTGCCTAAAAGTAATATCTGGAACAAGAGTTCTTTCACCTTGATCATTCAGGGATTCCATTTGAGAGGCATCAAATACTAGATACTGATTTTTTTAAAAAATTACTTGCTGTGAAAAGGCAAATCCTCAATATGTTAAGCTGCAACAAAAGGCTCTGGTCACTGGTTGGGATACTGAGAAAGAAGTTTACTTCATCTCTCTTCCATCTTCGGTTACCATGCTTCAGGAAAGCCAGGCAATAGGCCCACTAATACACTGCAGCTGCCAGGCCACGAGACAGACAGGCTCTTTAACAACACACAGTGCTACGCATACTTAGCCATTAGGGCTGGCTTCCCAACACCTCTCAGCAGGCATGACTACATCTGCAGCAGAGAGGTTTTCATTACAACACCAAGGATCTTAGAGTATTTACAAGAGACTTGTGTTTTCAGCATTTCATTCTGAATGAGTAAGGATGTTGCACTCAAAGTTTATTTCCAAGTTTAATGGATTGGTTAAATGTCACAAACATTTCATTCCTTGATTTCATTAACTGTTCAATCTTCATGTTGTAAGAGAGCCCAAGAACCCCAATGCAGAGATCAAGAGGGCCACCATTGAAGCAGATTAGCATAGCAAACTTTTTACTCTCTATTACTCCACTGTGCACGTGACTTTTCATACATAGCTTGATGCTGGAAGTTCATTTATTGATTGAACCCTCAATCTGCTCAGAATTTTGCCTCTGTTCAAGGAAATGACAAGGATGCCAGAGGTCTCAAAGACCA
The DNA here is from genome assembly GCA_013400975.1 of Atrichornis clamosus. Lineage (NCBI taxonomy): Eukaryota > Metazoa > Chordata > Aves > Passeriformes > Menuridae > Atrichornis > Atrichornis clamosus. Next base: position 29,289 of record WBMZ01003121.1, on the reverse strand, counting down.
GCACACTAATCTTCCCAAGTCTCCATAGACCTGAACAGTGCTGCAAACATGAACCTCCAGTGCAGCAGTTTGAAAGGGTCTTATTACCTGATCAAACTAATTCATACGTTACTTCAATCTGAAAATGGAACACTACTGCAGCTGAAGCCTATGACAGATCTCTAGGGAGGATCACAGCTACACCACAGTCAGCACATTTTAACCCAACATACCTATATACCACTATGTGAATCCACTAAGTCGACAAATTTCTTCATATATAATTCATTCTGCTCCTGTAATAGAATTAGTTCTACAGCTAAGCTGCTTCAGATGTACAACCAATACTAACCAGCCTGGCTGCTTGTAGTCACGTTCTTCTTATTATTTGTTAAATACATTTTCAAGCTGACTCAACTCTAAATGTGAAATCTTGCATGAAGGCTTATTATCAGTATTTGTGATAGTCTCTTAAAAACTCTCAATCCATAAAAAAAAATTCTGAATTACAGTGGAAACAAACATAGGATCGCCATCTGTGATGGATAAAGTCATTGCAATATTTCACACATTTAAAGGAAGGGAGGAAAACAGAGGCTTCTTTCACTTCTCAACCTGAGTAAATGATGATACTAAAAAAAAAATAAAAAAAATAAAAACTGTCATCCTTATTTCCATTACTGCTATTACAAAATGTTGTCTTCAAATACAGGTTATGCTCAACTTAAGCAAGAAACATTTCCTGGGAAGAAACCATCAGAAAAACTGGCTGAAGTTTTAACTTACTCAAAATCTGGAAGATGAGAGAATAGCTCTGAAGCCAGAATTTTCATGTGAAACCCTTATAGTAATGACTGAAAGTAAAAAAACAAAACAGAGCAAAACAAAAACAAACAACAAACAAAAAAAACCCAAACCCATACCAGATCTCTAAAAGGATTGTAACTGTGGAATCAGGTGAGAGGAACAAGTTCTCCTCCAATGTCAAATTAATCTCTCCCTCGAACTGAGGGATTTGATATTCTGAGCAAATGGATCTCTTGGCTGTCTAATCACCCACCCAAGAGCCTCTTGTATCCTGCACAATTCCACTGAGAGCAGTCTAGGGTAGGTGTGATACACACTTCTCTCTTCCTTAATTGGTGTAAGGGAAAGCTGGTTCTTAACGTACAGGAGACAAATTTAAAACAATCATTACAATTAAGCACTGTATCTTCCCTGCCCAATGGCATGAGATAGGTTTTCCTTACCTATAAATTCTGTGCAGGGGCACAGTAGCACTACTGAAAAATCATTTAAAGAAATTTCTCCAGCAGACAGTTTTCTTGGCTTTCAAACATTATATTACTGAAAATTCAACAAGAAGGGAAAAAATTAGTGAACTAATGAACTGAAAAGGGAAATACATACATAGGTTGATATGAAGCTTAAGAAACTGGTAAGAGATGCAGTTTGTCAGTACAAATCCAAGGACTAAGAATGATGAGGAAATTATTGTTCATGTTTTATGTGGAAGGCAACAATCTCTTGCGAGCCATTCAGGTGAGGGAGTGGCAATCTCTGGGACATTTGCAGGCAATTTTAAAAGGCTCTAGGGAAGGCGAGTGACCCAGAGCAGGTGAACGGGGGAGAGGCACAGCAGTTCACACAGCATTTCATGCAGGCAGGACCAGCAGGAATCCACCACTCCTGGTGGTGGGTTGTGTCCTTTTTTTTTCTTTTTTTCCAACAATGGTTTAAAAGTGATCAAAAGCCATTGCTACTAAGAGTATGCTAACCCAACCAGTACCCCAGAAGAAGCACGCAGCTGTGCAGGCCACTGACTGCAGGGAGTGTCTGAGGTAGTACCAGAGGACAGTGCAAAAGACACCTGCATGTGGTGTGAACAGGTGAATGATCTGCTCTGTCTGGTTGCAGAGCTTTAGGAAGAAGTAGAAAAGCTAAGCAGTATTAGGGAGAGCAAAAGAGAAATAGACTGGTGGAGTTACACCCTTCTATCCCTGAGAGAAGCTACCAGGAGTCAGAGGAGCCCCATTCCTCTTGCCATCAGTCAGAAGGAGGAGACCTAGTAGATGGGGGAAATGGAAACAGGTTCCTACTCGGGGAGGTAAAAATTCCCTCCTGACCCTCATCACCTTCCCAGGCGCCCTTACAGAATAGGTAAGAGGCCCTGGATCCAGAGGGTCAGGCAGATGACACTAAAGAGAAAATCTATCTGGAGACTCTCCCAGTTGTACTTCATCTGTCAGATGGATCACAACCTCACGTATTAAGAAGAAAAGAAGGGTAGTCATGGTGGGTGACTCCCTTCTGAGGGGAACAGAATTCCCTGTATGTTGACTGGACCCATCCCACATGGAAGTCTGCTGCCTCCCTGAGGCTCAGGTACAGAATATCACCAGGAGACTCCTTGAACTATTCAGCCCCCTGATTGTCACCCACTGATGATTGTCCAGGTTAGCAGTAATGAAGTTGACAAGAAAGGTACCAGGATAATTAAAAAGCTTGGTTCATGGGGCAGGAGTGCAGGTGGTGTTCTGCTCAGTTCCTTCAGGAGCAGAGGTGAATGATGAAAGGAACAGGAAAACCCAAGTTATCAATGAATGGCTCAAGGGCTGATGCCATCACTGGAATTTGGGGTTTTTTGATCATGGGGCAGCTTTTATGGCACCAGGCCTGCTAGAGTCAGATGGGCTCCATCTATGTAACAAGGGCAAAAGGATTCTAGCCCATGAGTTGGCAGGGCTGATTGAGAGGGCTTTAAACTAGGTTTGAAGGGGGAAGAAGATAAAACCAGGCTCTACAGTGATGAACCTAAGGGTGGTAAGCCAGAGTCAGTGTTGAAATCATCAGCCCAGCTGAAGTACATGTACACTAATGCACACAGCATGGGTAACAAACAAGAGGAGTTGGAAACCACTGTACGGAAAGAAAGCTGTGATGTAGTCACCATCATGGAAATGTGGGATGACTCCATGACTGAAGTGCTGCAATGGATGGCTACATCCTCTTCAGAAGTGACAGGCAAGAGAGAAGAGGTGGAGGGGTGGCTCTGTATATTAGGGAGGCTCTTGATGCCACGGAACTTGAGATCAATGACGATAAGGTCGAGTGCCTACGGGTAAGAACCAGAGGGAGGGCCAACAAGGCTGACATCCTGGTGGAAGTCTGTTATAGACCACCAAACCAGAATGAAGAGGTGGATGTATTATTCTACAAGCAGCTGGAAGATGTTTCAAGATCACTAACTCTTGTTCTTGTAAGAGTCTTCAACCTGCCAGATATCTGCTGGAAACTCAACCCAGTAGAGAAGGGGCAGTCCAGGAGATCCTTAGAGTGTAAGGAGAGCTTCTTGTCACAGCTGGTGAGCGAGCCTACCAGGGGTGAGGCTCCCCTAGACCTGCTGTCTACAAACAGAGAAGGGCTGGTGGGAGATGTGGTGGTTGGAGACCATCCAGGGTACAGTGACCATGAAACCATAGAGTTCACAATATTCAGTGAAACAAGGAAGGGCATCAACAAAACTTCCGCTCTGGACTTCTGGTGGGAAGACTTCGGCCTATTCAAGAGACTGNCCAAACCAGAATGAAGAGGTGGATGTATTATTCTACAAGCAGCTGGAAGATGTTTCAAGATCACTAACTCTTGTTCTTGTAAGAGTCTTCAACCTGCCAGATATCTGCTGGAAACTCAACCCAGTAGAGAAGGGGCAGTCCAGGAGATCCTTAGAGTGTAAGGAGAGCTTCTTGTCACAGCTGGTGAGCGAGCCTACCAGGGGTGAGGCTCCCCTAGACCTGCTGTCTACAAACAGAGAAGGGCTGGTGGGAGATGTGGTGGTTGGAGACCATCCAGGGTACAGTGACCATGAAACCATAGAGTTCACAATATTCAGTGAAACAAGGAAGGGCATCAACAAAACTTCCGCTCTGGACTTCTGGTGGGAAGACTTCGGCCTATTCAAGAGACTGATTTTGAGTGTACCCTGAGAAACAGCCCTTAAAAACAAAGGGGTCCAGGAAGGATGGACATACTTCAAGAAAGAAATCTTGAAGGCGCAGGAACAGACTGTCCCTATGTGCTGAAAGATGAGCTGACAGGGAAGACAATCAGCCTGGATGGGCAAGGAACTTTTGAAGGAACTAAGGGAAAAACAGAGAGTGTATCACCTTTGGAAAGAGAGGCAGACAACTCAGGAAATGTTTCAAGATGTCACTAGGTCATGTAGGAACAAAATTAGAGAGACAAAAGCCCAATTAGAGCCTAATCTGGCCACTTTGTTAAGGATAATAAAAATGTTTTTATAAATACATCAATGGCAAAAGGAGTGGCAAGGAGAACCTCCTATTCTTTATTGGACACAGCAGGGAATATAATTACCAAGATGAGGAAATGGCTGAGGTACTTAACACCTTCTTTGCCTCAGTTTTCAACAATAAGACGGTGTCCTCAGGACAACTGTCCTCATGAGCTGGTAGATGAGGTCAGGGAGCAAAACTGACCCCTATTATCCAGGAGGAAGCAGTCAGAGACATGCTGAAGCACTTAAATGCTCACAAGTCTATGGGACCAGATCGGATCCATCCTAGGGTGATGAAGAAGGTGGCAGATAAGCTTGCAAAGCCACTCTCCATCATTTATCATCAGTCCTGGTTCACTGGGGAGGTCCCAGGTGGAACTGGTCAATGTGATGTCCATCCATAAGAAAGGCTGAAAGGAGGATCTGGGAAACTCCAGACCTATCAGCCTGACCTCAGTGCCTGGCAAGATTATGGAACAGGTCATCATGAGTGCCCTCACACAGCACCTACAGGATGGCCAAGGGATCAGACCCAGCCAGCATGGGTTTAGGAGGAGCAGGTCCTGCCTAACCAGCCTGATCCCCCTTTTATGACCAGCTGACCCACCTGGTAGATGTGGGAAAGGCTATGGATGTTGTCTACCTGGACTTCAGCAAAGCCTTTGACACCATCTCCCACAGCATAGTCCTGGAAAAGCTGGCAGCCCACAGCTTGGACAGGTGCATCTTCCCTGGGTTAAGAACTGGCTGGAGGCCAGGCCCAGAGAGTGGTGGTGAATGGTGTCACTTCCAGTTGGTGGCCAGTCAGTCACCAGTGGTGTCCCCCAGGGATCGGTGTTGGACCCAGTCCTGTTCCTTGATGATCTGGATGGGGGCATTGAGTCCTCCATCAGTAAATTTGCAGATGACAGCAAACTGGGAACGAGTGTCAATCTGCTGGAGGGTAGGAGGGCTCTGCAGAGGGACCTGGCCAGGCTGGATCCATGGGCTGAATCCAACAATATGAAGTTTAACAAGACCAAGTGCCAGGTCCTGCACTTTGGCCACAACAATGCCTGCAGCTCTACAGGCTGGGGACAGAGTGGCTAGACAATGGCCAGGCAGAAAGGGACCTGGTGATACTGATTGACAGCAGGCTGAATATGAGCCAGCTGTGTGCCCATGTGGCCAAGAAGACCAATGGCATCCTGGCCTGTATCAGGAACAGTGTGGCCAGCAGGACTAGGGAAGTGATTCTTCTCCTGTACTTGGCCCTGAGGAGGTCCCACCTTGAGCAGTGTGTACGGTTCTGGGCCCCCCAGTTTAGGAAGACTGTTGAGATGCTTGAACGTGATGCCCACAGAAAGGCAACAAGGCTGGTGAAGTGTCTGAAACACAAGTCCCATGAGGAGCAGCTGAGGGAGCTGGGGTTGTTTCGCCTGGAGAAAAGGAGGCTCAGGGGAGCCCTCATCACTCTCTACAACTATCTGAAAGGGGGTTGAAAAAAGTCTTCACAGAAGGAGTGATTAGGCATCAGAATGCACTGCCCAGGGAGCTGGTGCAGTCACCATCCCTGAAGGCATTTAAGAAAAGACTGGATGTGGCACTCAGTGCCATGGTCTAGTTGACAAGGTGCTGTTAGGTCATAGGTTAGACTTGATGATCACAAAGGTCTTTTCCAACTTAGTTAAGCCTGTGATTTTGTGAAAACATTTTTGTACACAGATAACTAAAAACTGAGCATAAATTAAGGCCATACTTTAGTTATGACAAGGTCTTCTCCATTAAAACAGACACTAGCACCCAAAATTTTAATTTCCCTAGCCGCCTCCTTCAGTATCTCAGAACTGAAGTACCCATTTTATAATTTTAACATCATGAACAATCTCATACAATTGTAACATTGATATTAAAAGTTAAAAACTTTCATCTTGTGCAAGGTGAAAAGCTCTGATATGTTGCAGCATTTTCAGTGCGACAAAACACTGCAGCAAACAAGGTAGAAAAAGCATAACGATTTGTGATGATCCACTTGAAACCAGGAACAGAAACCAAAAAGAGCTTCTTTTTGCGATTCCATCCCATGCTGTTGCTGTTCTCCTTAGAAAAAGAAAAAAAGGCCAACATTAATTCCTACACAGAAAACAGAATGAAAAAGTCTGTATTACTGTGCTTCCATGCACCTCAATTGTTTTAGAGTTCCATAGGGCTCCTAATTCACTCCAATTGTTGGTCTATAGAAACTGCACTCCCCTCCTGAACATGGAGCAACAAACTTGCTTCCAAAGGATAAAAATCCTAACTAAAAGCTGCTTCACGTAATTTTATGCGGCATGAGCAGGTTTGGGGTTTTTTTGATTGATTGGTTTGGGGTTTTGTGCTGATTTTGCTGTTGTTGTTTAAGAAATACATGGCAGAGCCCTTTGATCTCTGTAATGCATCGTTTGATATTAGTGTAATACTGCACTGGGAAAAAAAAATGCATATTAGTGAAGTTGTACCATGACAACTGCTTGCATAGAGTATTTCTTTGCCTGGCTTCTCTGTGCCTTTTCAAGCGTATGGTCCTTCCTCCTCCTTGGTCCCTTATGCAGCTTTTTCTTTACTTTCTAATACAGCAATGTCATTACAGCATAGTCTCTTGTGCAGAGTCCATATGATGTTTACTCTGTCTGACTGGTAAAGCTGTACCTGTTAACACAGTTCCATTCTAAAGAGTGAAAACCAGAAAGATTACCAGCAAGCACATTGTTAGCCCTGGGCAATTTGCATCCTAATGTTACAATTGTGCTACATTATGAAATGGAAGGTATTTGTGATACCTGATAAAAAAAATCAAGAAGTATATCAGTAGTCTGTTGATAATTACCAGTATTAGAAGCAAAAAACAGTGAGAATACTTAAGAGACATTGCTGTGTATAAGTGGAAAATACAAATCACAATATAGGACATGCAGAGAGAAAGGCTTAGTAAATGCCAATGTCAAGATTTCAGTCATTGTTTTTCTGATAACTTGCCTTTTCTGAAAAAGAAAGGAACCTGTGCATTATCTTGTTTAAAAAAAATTTTTTTTTTAATGAAAGACATAATGGGAAAGAGAGATAATGGCAGCCTAAATCTGAAACTAAGGGCAAGGCCCCTTGTCATGAGAGGCAGCCAGGAACAGATTCTCTCACATCTTAGTTGTATTCTGTTCTATCTAGCTCACTCTGCTGCCCCATTCCTGCTGTGAAAAAGGGTTTTTGGGCATCTCTTAGGCTGGATCATGTTTCTGGCTGCTGCACAGCATTTTTGTTCTCTCCTCCAGTAGTCTGATGGCAGAAGGTTTATCCTTGTGTGAGCCTATATGGCTTAGGAAGAGGAGGGCAAAGAGAAAGTTTGGTGCACAGCACATTCATCTTTGAAAACAGTTACCAGCTCCTACCAGATCCACATTTAGTTCATTACAGCTGCCTGCTCACCTGCCACTAACTCAAGATAGTAGCTTTGAAAGCTACAGCCTACCAAGTCCTTACAAATACATCAGGTTTTTTGGCCCCCAGATCAGAGAAGTTCAACATTATCTAAACAAGGTTACATTTTGGCATTTATTTTGTTGAAGCTACAGATTTAAAATCTGTTTTTCAAAACTTCTTTAGCTACTTGGGTAAATAAATGAAAATTGTTCAAAGAGGCTTAAGGCTGTTAACAGTCAATATTTGCAAAGACAAAAGCATTTTTTACTGAGCTCAACGACATCATTGCAAAGTGGAATTCAATTTAACTTCATTCTCTCCATTTAGAGCTCTGTGTTAATGTCAAACATTGTGAAATAAAAGGCTTTTTAATGTAAGCTGGCTTCAAGATGCTCTAAGTCAGATACCATTTTCCAGTTTCTGAGTCACAAGTCCATAAGGTTTTTTTAGTTCTTTATGCTTATGGCATCGAGTTCAGAATTCAGGGCCCAGGATCTGAGGTCTTTGTCTTCTGAAAAAGGGCTAAGTAAATTCAGTTTTTGCTTCCTGGTGTGCACAACACAACACTTTTTAAAAGCAGCATTAGCAAGTTCGTCCTCAAGAGGAATGGATTAGCTTGCAAGTGCTATTTCTGTGTACAGTTGTGGCAGTTTAGTTTGTTTTGAATTATCTCATTGCAAACTACTCTGTGCTTTATATATGCACTAATACTATATACAGGTATTTGTTGCCAAGAGCTTACTATAAACATTTGTCATAATGTGCTAATGTAATACATATTTAACTTGCTTAGAGGTGTCCTTTTATAAAGAAGGATGGGGGATGAAAACCTGGACTACATTACAATACTTCTCCAGCCTTACAGAGGGATAACAGTGGGAATAGACAAGACACTGACTGCAGAATTATATACAGATAAAAGTGAGAAAGCCCTGGGGAATATGAATAAAAGTATCTCAAAGTTTCAGTTCCATTTCATAAAGAAAAGTTTAAGAGTTAGGCTAAAACTATAAATGCTTACAAAAATAAAATAATTAATAGGAAATCTTAACAGAATAATGTCACACAATCTCCTTCCAAAATTCACTTTCTACTGATTTTCTGCTTCCTGAGTGGCTTCCACATCAAACTCTAAGGAGCTAATAGTTTTTTGATGCAAGAAGATAACTAGACCCCTCCAGCAGTTCAGTACACGGATATGGTGCTTATTAATTCCAGTGTACATAGCTAATGCCTTGTGCTGAAGTTACAAAGTGTGATAAGGAACTAAACTGTCTAAAAACAAGAGATGTTCTACTTCAAAGAGGATGTTGGAAGTGGACCCTTGGAAAATAACTGCTTTTAAATGGGATACAGTATTTGGAAAAAGTTGTCATCGTTTTTTTCTTATACTTTTGACCTGAAGTGTACATTGGGAACCTCTGGAATGAAAAGGATGCTTGACCTGGAAGAACAGCTAGAATTTATTTATCGCCTAGTTCATTCTATTTGCTTTCAGAACTAACATGTTTCATCTTAGCTTTATTGTAGAGAGGATCTGCTGTTGCGAACAAGTTCAGGAAGTTGCAAATTTTTTTGCTATGAAAGGAGGAAAACTTTTTTACCCCCACAGTTCATTTCTCAAGTTTTAGTTTTATTTTCATCAGTTAACTGATAAAGGGTAGCATGGGGATAAATTATAGCTTAAGAACTGGAATATAAAGAGAAGAAAAGTAGAAATAAGTGAAAAAGTTACCATTAAGTACTTTAGCACGCTGGAATAAAACATTTCAGTTTATAGCAAGACAGAATTTACTGCATATATCAGAATGCGGCAGTAAGTGGCAGGCAGTCAAAAACACTTTGGGACACCTCACCACTTCATATAGCTTAATGTATCCTGGCTAGAAGGCAAAGAGAGATTTGACTAAACTCTTCAGCTTGCCAGCTGTGGCCCTTGAAACCAACATTTGTCAAGTTCATGAGCAAGGACAAAGGAATCCAATATCTAAAAGTGTTTTGCTCAACAGGAATTTTTCTGTATGCTATTCCTCAGATTTCCTCCATATCCATGAGTTGGGTACCTCCTGCTTTAATCTTGCAAGCAACAATAAGGGCTGCAAATCTACAGTCCATTTTATACTAGCACTGGGAGAACCACACACCAAACTCTATTCCACGCTCATTTCCTAAAAGGCAAACAGTGTTTATGGTAGTTTGTTCTATAATAAAGCAAACACTTGAAGGCCTTGTAATATTTACAGTGTTCTTTGAAATGTACCAGAACTTTTTTCTTTTCAAGCTGGAGAACAAAGGCTTTATTAAAAATACAACAACAAAACCACTACATATAAATTAACGAATATCTTGCCCAGCAGGAACACTGCTCACCGCATCCTCTTCTGCAGCTTCTCACTGGGCCTCTGGGACTATTTTCACTGGACTGTTTAATCTGGAACATTTAAACCAACCCAAAGGGTCATTAATTTACAACCAAAATTTTGCTCAAGTTTTATAATTTTAAAGTGCAATTCACCGATTCATTTAATCTCAGAAAACACTCAGCTATTAATGACACTCATCTAGAAATTCCTCTGAAATACAGTATTCCTCCCTTCTTAGATACTTAAGATATATTCTGCAGTCTAGCCATATGAAATTATTTACCTAAAGAGAGAACTGGTTTTCAAACATTGCCTGACATCTATCTCTTAGGACCTATAAGGGTGGACAAAGAATATTAAAATACTTTCAAGAGATGAAGACTTGAAGAAATTGCACTGCCCTTTTCAAATGCAAGCACAAGATTCTTGTACTTGGGTAATTTTAAAGGACTAGTTTGTATTCACATTATTCATGTTAGCACAGAAAATTAATTACTTGGTCTTTCTCAGATAAATTCTTGTAAGAATGAAAATCTTCAACTAGCTAAAGGTTGATTTTAGCTGGGCTGAAGGAGGAACTATGAGCATGTAAGAAATGTCTGGCTTTGCCACTAGGCATGTTTGTTCCTACAGCTACTGACCAGCAATTTTACAAACTTTCTCACAGCTATTTGTTTTTTATGTAAACCACTAAGAGTACACAGAGCAATTTTCTTGGAAAGTAGATCAAAACCCACAAGACAGACACACTGCATGTCAGATTCATTGTTGAATTAAATCTTCCGAAATGAGGAGTTAATTGTCCAGAAGACCGTATATTCTCTTAAACACCTCGTCTAGTAAAATAAAAGAAGAAATAAGCAGTGAGATTATTCCTTTGAGCACCTTGATGAAGAGACAAATAACCATAAAAGCAGAGGGGGCAGCTGTTTCTCTGAGGGATGTGCACCTGCATGAATAGTAGCAAACAACTCATGACACACAGAATGAGTTGTTTGCCAAGTCACAGTCATGAAAAAAAAAATAAGCCTCTCACACAGAGGTCCCAAGCAGCAAAGCTCACTATGGATTCTAAGACAATTTGGCCAAAAAACTTATCCTGAATATTGACTATAATTCAAGTGGGGCTTACTGCAGTTGCCCACGGTATCGAGTCATTAAGTTCAAAGCAAGTATTTCTGCGTAATGGAAAAAGATGGCCTTTCATAAAATTATCTTCCTTCTGATTCACTGTAAAGGGATTTATTTCCAACTAGTAAAATTCAATAGGACTTCGAAAACCGGTACCAAAATAAACAAATACCAAAATGAATGCTCTCAAATAATCTTAAAATTTTATGCCTGACAAGGGACTTTTGGTATATGAACTATAAACTAAGAAACAGAAACAACAAGAACTTTAGCTTAAGATTTTCTTCTACAGAGGTTGTTCCAAGCTCTCATTCTTGCAAGGGAAGATTACTATCAAACAAGCAAACCAAACCAAACCAAAGTTCTTTCTCCCATTACCTGAGGCTACCCAGCATGCAGGTCTTGTGCTATGCAAAATCCAAACCAAACCATAACAAGTTCATTCCGTCTGTCTCTTGTGAGAGACTGAAATGGTTAATGGCTTAAACATTATTAAAATTTTCCCCTTATGGCAAAACTGTATAAAGAAGTTGTGACCACCAAAGCTCACTTCCCACCCAAATATCCCCCCAATTAGAATTTGTGCTGTGAGGGGAACTTGAGAGAAGATAAAAGTACTGCTATTGTCCAATTACCTCAGGTCTAAGGAGAAGTAAACATGGCTGGGGGGTAGAAGAATGTATCCAGAAAGCCAGACTCAGCAGTTGTGCTGAGAATCATCTGTGGCTGGGTTTGGCAGCACAAGGCCACAGCCCACTGACTCATTTGCTGAGGCCAGGCTTGTTCACACATTCCCCCAACCAAAGGAGGAGGAGGAAAGGTTTTGGGTGTGTGATGGTGTAAGTTCTAGTCAGCTTAAGACAGAGAGCGTTAAAATCCATCCTCCCTTACACAAACTGACTCAGTTGTAAAATTTGCTCTCAGCCCGGGAAGGTCAGATACACATGGGACAGTCACGTGAGAGGCAGCTGAGGAGGGGTCATAAACCAAAGACCCCCAGAACACTTCCCACACTCATTCCTGAGGCCTTTTTCTAGAGCACTGCACATGATATTAAGCGATGAAATACACCCAGAGTCTGTTGCAAGTGTCAAACTTGCCCCCACCAGGGGAGGTACCTGGACCTTCCCACCTGGCCCAAGTATATATTAATCCTTTGAACTCTGTGTTTTGTGGGACCTTCACCACGGAGAAGATCAGGAGAAGAGGATCAATGGGATTCCATTGGAATCTACAGAGTGGTGATATTTTCTACTTAATCTGTTTCTGTCACTCTCTCTCCCCACCACCACCTCTTTTTCTCTTTCTCTCTCTCTCTGCCTACCTCTCATGTACTGTTAAATAAAATCCATACTATTGTCTTCGGCATGTGGTCTCATTTGCACCTTAATTTGGGCAGAGGCATCTCTCTAATAATTTTAATAACTGGATCATAACAAGGCACAGTATAAGGTATTACACCATCAATACAAATGCCAGCCCGTGATGCAAACCACACTTCTTCCAGTTTCTGAAGGAGTAATTAGCCTCACTACTATATGAGGAAGACCTTTTGAAAACTGAAAGGACCGTGATTGGCACAGCTCACCATGCTGCCAATCCAATAACAACCAATGCAGCATCCTGACTTATCACATCTGCAGCTTAGATTACATTTATACAATGCTTCTATTCATTGAATCACAAATTGCTTCTCATGAAACTAGCGATAAAATTCCTTACAGGACATCAACACAAATACAAAATTTAACAGTTGAAGAGCTTGCAAACATTTCCAGAGCCAACTCAAAAACTCCCTGGCATTTAAGAGTTTCTCTAAAACACACAACAAAGAGCTACTGCTACTTTTTTTCATAGAATGTGACAGGTATGGGGCAAAGTAAAAAATCAAAATATCACAGCAAACAGAATTTAAGTAGAAAATTGAAAAGTCTATTTCATTTTTATGTCTTTGTCAGTTGCAAGCTCAATTATCTTCCCTCTGGTTTTGTGTTTGGAAATGAGCTTTTCATTTTTGTTGGTCTCTGAGACTGAATCCAGATGGTTCTTATTCAGTTTTTATTAACAGTCAGCTGCAGTTTTACTATTTCAATGTGGTGTGACAAGAGTCATATTTTATAGTAATAAACTATGCATTTTGACATAGAACAACTCATGATTATTCCTCTAAAATAACATGTTTATCTCTACCAAAATGTAAATTATAAAAATTTCACACAGTTTTTTGTTCCTAGTTTTTTCCGGGAACACTGTCCAACTGTTGAAACATTGGTCAACCATCAGAGGCTGATGATTATGAAAATCATCACTAGCTCCACTGTCCAGTAGTAATAATGCTAACTACGGGGAGTTGTGAATGTAAAAGCCAAAACCCAGGCTATTCCTAAGAATTGCTATGAATGATTTCATTATTCTTTGAAAGGCAGATGATCTATTGTTTTTGTAGTTTACTCTGTTTATTCTCACTAAAACAGATTCAAACTGCTAAGCAATGTAACTATTCACAAACATGAGTTGATGGTTAAAGTGCATATTTCAACACATAGCCTCTTCATCTCTCAACATTTCAATCTATTTACCCCTGTTCCTCCATCACATGGTAACTTTAGGAATTAAGAGAGTGGGAAGTTGCCGCGTAAAACACAAAGCTTGCAAGGTTCCCCTGGACTTCCCTAGAGGACACCTGATTGATACCAGAAGCAAGATCACAGGATCCACAGTCCTCTTTCATGAGCACCACTAGCACTACATGACAACCATGAAAATTGCTATTTGTCAACTAGTGGGAAGAGTGAACAATGCATATTAGGAGCATTTATTGCACTGGAGTATACCCCAGCATCACTCTCCATTATCTTTCCAACTGAATATACCAAAACACTTAAAAGAATTATATTCTCAGTAGTATGATTTTTCCCTGGTACCTATTATTAATTTCATTTGTAGCTGACACACACTTCTAATTTAGACTGGATAATGTACCTGACACTATTGTAAATTGTTGCCTTAATCACAAAGCATTATGCAACACATTGTCCTGAGGCATACAAATTTTGGTAATAAATAACTGTATCAAAAATAAGTGTCATTTATACCAAAATTATGAGGGTATAGGAAAAAAAAAGCCCAAAACATAGAGCATGTCACCCTCAACAGCAGATTATCTCAAAATATAGGTAATTCAAAGATATTTTTAAAACCATATTTGTCTGATGAAGACAAATATCCTTATTGCAAGGTCTGAAAACATCACAGAACAATTTCAGACAAAGTACTGCCTTACTTACACTGCTTTCAAATAATTTTTTGTGCAAGTAAAGCTGGATTCACAGAAATAAATAAATAAATAATGCACTTCTCTTGCTCTTTACCTTGAAATACTCTCTTGCTTATCACCCTGCACCCATTCATCCAGTGGATATTTTTAAAGTGTGATAACCATAAAGAAAAGAAAATGACACGACCTAATTAGAGGCCATGGAAAGCTACAGGAGTGGCAGAGAAAGGTAGAGCAGTTCCACGTAATCAGTGTATCAATCACACACATGTTCCTCATCTTCACCACTGATATATAACCACCTCTATAAAATGAAGCAACTTCAGCAGAACAGCTTCACTCAATCCCCTCAAATATGATCAGTCTCACCTGGCCTAATTCCACAGATTACTTTGGTTATTGAGGTGGGCAAAACTTCCTAGCATTCAGATTTGAACTAGAGCACCAAGAATCTTTGTTTGGAGTTCACATGATTTTCCTCACACCTACTGGCAGCTTTCTTACACTTATTCATAGCTAGATGGAGGAAACGGACAAGTTAAAAGTTTGAGAGTTTCCATACCATCTACTCTTCTACAGAGATCTAGCCTTTTCTGTGCTTCATAAACAGAGTTGGGAAAGCAGTTTCAGGGTAAAATAGTTGGTGTTCCACTGATTCAAACACACTGTACTCCCTTCACAAGGGATGTACTTGTAAATGTCATCTTCCATTAGTTTAAATATGTCTCTCACTGAAATTATACAGAAACTAATATCTGATTTTTCTAGCAACAAGAATTAACAAATGGCAAAAGAAAACACCATGAAGTCATACAACATAAACATAGCATTAGAAAGTGTTGGCCATTACTGTTCATTTGAAAGACAAATTTACCTAAAAGTTGAAGGCACCATTCAAAATTTCAAAGGCAGGCAAATCAAATACTTCTTTACTTGATTTAAGTGATATGGGCAATTTTCAGATTGCAGTACATTAAAACTATAATAACTTTTGTTAGGTACAATTATGTATATTATATAACAAGATGATGGGGGTTTTTTTACACTCTGAAAACTCTATTTTGGCTTCACAACATGAGCACCTCATCAAGTCTGCAGCAGGAATTTCTCTCTCATTCTGTAATATAAGACTACTGCATGAAATCTCCCGTTTAGAAAAGAAAGCATTACTCACTCTCTTCTTTTAAACCTCAGACTAACTTTGCTTCCAGTTATCAGCCTTAAATGTACTCCTCCCACATGCTCTGCAAGCAAAACGCTGTGAAACAATCATTACAAAGAATGAAATTAGAAGTCAGAGCCAGCTGAAAGGGGAAAGTCAAATTATATATTCATGCTATTGGATTTTAGTACAGCTGTGCAAACAGGGGAAGAAGTTGGCTGTGAATATTTATTCCAATTATGTCACAAGTTTAAATGCAGGTGTAGCTAAAACCTTCCCATTCCTACTTTCCATTACATTACCACTTACGAGCTTTACTATTCAAATTAAAACAACAAAAACAAAGGTACAATAACAGGAATTCCACAAATATCATCATAGACAAGTCTGGACAGAAACTCATTTGCATCCCTAGTTCTTCTCAGGATACTGTCAGGTGTTTTGCTGGTGGGTAGGGTTAGCACTGAAGACATAGACACCAACTTAAAGAATAGTATAAATACTATAGTGCAAAACTGCAAAGAATTACAAAAGGATAAGCTAAGCAATACACATAATCATTATTACAATGATTGCCTATAGTGATTAAGAAGGATACATCACCAATTACCCTAATACTTTACCTCTTCATTTAGATCCACAAACATCAACTGGGGGAAACTGTCACAGTGAAGGACTGGAGAACCACGCACAGTAACTGGAAAATCTGGCAGTGCGTCCGCCTTGCACACAACGAGACTTCCGACTCACTGTGAGAGGGTCCCGTTTTTATACTGTTGAATAAACAAGCTGACATAACTTCTATGGTTTCATTCTCCTATTTGGTTTCTCCTAAATCCTGGCTAGGGCTTAAAGACAAAACAAAGGAGTTAGCTTTGATCCTACACCCCCAAACAAAGCCAGATGTGGCCTCGTCCAGTGTTTAAATATGGAAAGGTAAATACATGTTTGCCAGTGAGCGGATACATCTATCACATAGCTAATAACACCGCATTTATGAGTGGATACATATAACATTTGGTTGGAAGGTTCATCTACAGGTCAACCTTGGCTCAGGGCCTGTTGTTCAGGCCTTAGTACTTGACCAAGTAGCCAGGAAGGAGCTGAAACACCACTGCATATTTTGTTGCTAGCACCAAGGGGATCAACACTTGAAGACACTCTACAGACCAGGAATAAGTAACAAAAATACGTATAGAATATAGCCCAAACCAAATAGACCTGACTTGCTGCTCAAGACTAGTTTCTGAGAACAGCAAAGATAGACAAATATTCCCTTATTGTCACCCTTTAATATTGTGCTACTGGAGATAAAACTACATATTAAAATTACACCTCGTGTATCCCAGAGGATAAGAAAATGTTTTCTTTTCTGAAAAAGTAACATTATATACTTATCTTTCAGGACTACACCATTGCAAATAATTAAGTTTTTAATAAATTCCTAGCAGCCACATGCAGCTGTATGCTTGCACAGACATTAGTCTAGAAGCAGAGGTTTATAAGTTTTAAAAGGAAGACTAGAGCATTATCACTTCTGTGATAAAATATCATTGTTTGTTAATCAAATCTTGCTGATGCTTTTGCTGATGCTTGTATAATTGTGATGAAATATTACTGTCTGTTAAGCTAATCTTGCTGATGCTTGTGCAAATATTAAACTGCTGAACAAAGAACAACTGTAAAANTGCTGAACAAAGAACCAAGAAACTGTAAAAACCACAAGTTCCTATAATATAAACAATGTGCTAAAAATGTACAGATATGGCAATATGTAACAAACACAGGAAGGCTTAGGCAAGCAGAACGGATGGGGTAGCCCAAGGAGACTAAGAGGAAGACGCCAAGCCTTCATCCCCACAACCACCAAGAGGCAGAGAACGACCCCCTAGCAACAACCCACGCAGGCACAGAGTACTACAGGAGTGACACGCAATCGTGGAAGTTTAAGGGTATAAAACAGGAAAGACACCCATGCTTGGTGTGCGCCGTTAAGCAGAGCAAGGGACTCCCCGGCCGCCCAGCGCTGTTTTGCTTGCTATCGCTTGCTAAATAAATGTGATTTTATGAATTTATTAGATTGGCTGTTGGATTTTGTCCAAGCACTCTATAACACTTCCTCTCACTCTCAGTTCTTAAAATTCATCTTGCTCTTAATGACAGACAGAAGTGCAATGCATGTAGATATATTCAGATTGCTCAAGTAGTCCAGCCTTTGCGGAAAAGGTAGTTTTATTTGCAGTTCATTTTTCATTGGCATACAAATGTATAACATGTCAAACAGAGGTGTATTTTCCTTAGAGGCTCAAAGGTTAGCGTTTTTAAAAAGTAAAATAAAAATTAGTCACATCATGCAAAAATCCCCACCATGCAACGATATTGTAGAGTTTCACTAGCTAGAGTTAGGATCAGGTATTGATCGGTGAAGCTTCAGTAGTTGTGGACTCTAAGTGAAGACAGTTATTCTGCCCCTCAGAGCAGCAGCCCCTCTCTAACAGCATTTTATGTACAGAAACTCTCACTTTTCAGGACCATTTGGAAACCACAAACAAGGTCTATGTCTATTCTATAAAAGCATATTATTATGGCTTCTGTAACCACTTTCCTTATTAAAGAACATTTGAAACACTTAGAAAAGTATAATAAGGAGCAAATTGGTGCATCAGTTCCTTCTGAATCAGAGATTCCCTCAACTTGAAGGCAGTAGTCCTAATTCAAACAGTGAATGTGTTGCCACAGGAGAATCAACATATCTTTTCATATATCACACAGGTTCAGGAACCCTGGCATCACTTGAACAATCGTAATGAACCTTCCTGTGTCTTTAGGGCATCTAGCAACATTTATCCTACCCTTGCAATTTCAGAAGCTAGAGTCATAAGGACAAACTTAGTGCCATGCTAGTATTTTCCAAATGCAGAAGATTAACTTCCACTGAGAGAAGACAGAACCTGAGTATGACTAAGAGGGACTTTCCTTACCATGTCACATAACATCTCAGAAGACTAGCTGTGATGTGAATTCACAAAGCAACAAAACAGACTACACAGCTGTAAAACACTCAGAACACTTTCTTTCATGCTGGGGGAGGCTGAGGGGAGAGCAAGATGTTTGAAGACTTTATCACTGCAGTAGAACAGATAATTAGGCAACTAAAACTACGAAAAGTGGACAAATTACCAGTTCCAGATGAATTATGTTATGGAACAGATTTGGGAGAAGCAAAAAACCAGAAATGAGTACTTTGGCAAACATCTTAAGAGCATAACTAAAAGAGTGGAGGTTCTGGAACAAAGGTGAAAGGGTAGTTAATTTGCAGAAGCTTATCTGCTTCTGCAAAGGAATGTTTTGCAGGAGTTGGTTCCTAAAATAATCTTGCTTTTCTTGCATTGATAATTAGAACACATTAATAGAAATCCAAGAGGTCTCATTCCAGCTTCATTTTTGGTAACCAAGCAAGGCTCTCCTGTCCTAGGTTTTTAATGGTTTTAGCAATAACTTCACACTCACACAGACTTTTTGTTTAATCATTCTGCTCAATAGGAAACCCTCCATATACACATTCTTGTCACCCCTAGTTGCTTCTAGGCCATGGAGGATGCACCACCATTTCACACAACACAGTAACGTGAAAGAACACCCAAACATCCCACAGAATCTTCCCAAAGGCAACTTTGGTGAAGGTGCTTTGCTCTACCCACAGTCCATTGCCATGGTAACACTTCCAGAAGCCTCTTCTATACTCATCTCTGGCAGTGCTAAACCCCCATCCAAGGCAAGGAGAATAAGGGAGTTATTCTGCTCATGCCCGCTGTAAGGGGCCATGCTTCTCCAGGCATGCTTTCTTCAATGTATATATCTCATTATGCAAAGCTCTTGGAGGAGGAGGCCTTCTCTCACTCAGATGTGAAGACCTCTGCTCTGGTGCTAAGATTTTCCAAATAAGAACATACTAAGAGGGAAGTTGGCAAAATTTGCTAGTCCAGCTCTGCAGAAGTACCAGCTATGAAATTCTTGGCTTACAGCCTAACAGATTTGCTGCAGATGTCAATTAGGACATACCAACCAGGCTGAAGGCCCCACAGTGATATCAGGTGTGCCTATTCCCTCTACTG
Source organism: Atrichornis clamosus (assembly GCA_013400975.1). Taxonomy (NCBI): domain Eukaryota; kingdom Metazoa; phylum Chordata; class Aves; order Passeriformes; family Menuridae; genus Atrichornis; species Atrichornis clamosus. The sequence goes on along the minus strand of WBMZ01003121.1, from coordinate 9,530 downwards.
CCCACTGCAGTGAGAGGCTGCAGTCTCTTCACACCTTGCTGCAAAAGGAAGGACTTCATAGCTGCAATCAATTTCATTTTACTATTGTAAATAACCAGTGCTATTATTAAAACATGCAGAAGCCATAGAGCACAGCTAAGGATTACATCTCATTGAACTGTGGAATATCTCCCACTGTAATAACCCTCAGAATGACACAAGCATAAGAAGATAGTGAAACTTGTGCCTAGTAAATGATTTTCCTTGTAAAAGGTATTTAGAGTAAAAATAAATATACAAAAGCATGTATATGGTGTAAGTTAGAAAAACCATAACAACAGTGGATATACAATGGTTTCTATTTCTTGGCTTTACATGCAGAGTTTAAGTAAAAGAAATACTAAATAAGAAGCTCTGGGATAAACATACAAACAAACATCAACACTTTTTTTTTAATTCAACAATCCTGAGCAAGATTTTTTTTTTATAACTTTTTTTTAGCTATAATTTTCATAGGTAATGATATGGAAATATTTACTCTAATCATAGGTCTTTGACGTCTATGCAAAAAACTAATTCATATGGTTTATTCCTTCCTTAATCAGGTTCTCTTAGTTCAAAACACAAGCAGTTGAATGGAAAAAAAAGGAAGTTTATCAGAGTTTTAAATACTTTGAAACCTAGGAAGACATTCTTATCTCATGCAAACAGCTTGAAGTGAGACACTTGCATGGGAAAGAGATGGATAAAACTGTACAACACCATTGTATTGGCTGCAATGACTACAACAGTGCAATGCTGGCACATTTCAGAAGAAGGCAGGGGAGGCAGGTCTTAAGACATTTATATTTTAATTTCTAACTCTTTATACAGTACTATTCTGTCAGACTCAAATTTTCACCTGTACCATTGCCAAAGCAAAGGCAACACTAGCAAAATTTGTCATCAATCACTTGTGACTATAATAGCATACACCCTGTATTTCATTATCTCCTAAAAAAAAAAAAGAACAAATAACATACACCAAATTCACCATACTGATGTAGAAGTCAAGACTTTGCAGACAGCACCACTACTTTCTCTGGTGCACATGACAACTAATTTATGTTTCTCACTTGTTTTTAAGAGAGACATCTTGGTATTAATCATGAATTATAACCAACAACTGTCAGCTCTTTCTGTGACAGACTTTTACAATTATTTCATCTTTCCTCTGCTGATGTTTGACAACATATGGATGACATGGAGGAAAGTTGAAGAAGAATAATTAAATACACAAATATGTAATTGCAAACCAATCTTGATTTCAAAAACAACCAACCTATCCAGTATTCTTAATGTGAAACAGACATATTTCTGGTGCAGATTTCTTTTGCAAGCCAGTAAGGTTAACACGAGGAAGCTGTCTAAGAACTACATTTCTTTTTTAGAGAGACAGATTGAATAAATTTCCCCAGTTTCTGCAAAAGTAAGCTGCTCTCAACAGTTCTTGGCACTTTCAAATTTGCTATTTTAAAAATCACCTAAGCCTGCTCTAGTTTACCCAAAGAAACAATTTAACATTAAAATTCATACTAGAGAATATGATCTCTAGACAGCCAACACAGACACACACCTCCAAGAATTCTAAACTTATATGAAAAATGGGGTTTTTTTGCTCTTTGACTAATACCACATTAAAAAGAGCTTGACTTTGTATTTTTAAAAAATTGCATCACGATAGAGACTCTTCAGCCTTATACAAATATCTCTGCTAATAATTTTGCCTGAACTCTATTGTCAATTCCAAAAACCACACCCCCTCCAACCAAACACACAAAACTAGGAGAAGTCTGACCCTCACTTAAGAACTGACCACATTTCAACAGGCAAGCAGCATCCAAGCATAGTGTTATAGTCAGGAGTTTCTAAAGAGATCACTAATACTCACATAATTAGCTGCCAGAGGCATGAGAAGTATGATGAAAGGAACAGCCAACAGAAATAACACAACTTACCTAAATGCACCAACACAGGAACTACTAGACTACAAAGAAGAATAGAGAGTTTATTTTGTTTGATTTTAGTAAAGAGGACAGCATAAATAAGTTTGGTACTCTCTCACCTGGATACAGGAAAGCACAGAGGGTGTAAGTGATAAGCAAAACTTAGGTAAGCAAAAGGTACTCAAATGTATGCAGTAAGCAGCGACCCAGATTTTGAAGAAAGGTACACACATGCTTCAAATAAGCAGAGACACTAAAGTATAAAATGACACAGAGAAATACCAATTACTGACAGTTAGGAAGTCCTTAAATTTTTTAGGCTGCATACCAATTATTTTCAGAAACACATCTCTGAACACACTGAAATACCTCACTGCAGTTGCCAGCCACAGCAGATTGACAAATACAGGTTTACAAACTACACAAGATAGAAACAATTACATAAGACTTTACAGCACAGCTCCAATCTTCACTGCACACAGGAACTTCTTTCAGAGCAGCCCATTCCCAGAATTAATCCAGAACACCTCTGAAGAGACAAATAATAAACCCTATCAGAAAGCTCCTTCAAGCCAACAAAACTCCCCACACAAACCTAACAGAAGAACAGTATGAACAAAAATGTTTTACCTTACCTTTGCTGAGAGTGCCCGTGATGAGCTTAAAAATAGTCTGGGCAAATTTGACAATCCCATGCTCACATCTCTTTGAACAGCCACTCATGATTCAGACGGGTAGAAAGACTTCTCTCTTACAAAGTTCAGGAATAACAAAAAAATTAAAAAGCAAGTCCTTTACAAAGTTGATATGACTGATGGTGCACTAAACTCTGTTCTCATGCACCGAGCCCCAAGATCTGCACGGAGGCTTGCTGCTCAGAAGCTACTAGGAAGGATTGCAGTGGAGCAATGTGCATGCCCGTTTAGTTAAAGGTACAGCCCTCCTTTCAGCATCTCGGCCGGGACTGCACACACCTGCCGCGGTGCCCTGATAGAAGCTGCTAAGCACAGGAACACGTCAGCCGGGCAGGGGAGGAGGAGGGTTTGCCTCCCCAGGCTGTGCAGGCGGCCACGCTGGGCACTGGGAATGCAGTAAGAGATGGCTGGAGTCACCGGCTGCTGACTGCTGCAAACAAAAGAAGCTACTGTTTGAAGACCGTTTTCTTGGTGCTCCTTTCCAGCTGATTTCAATTAAGTTGTCAATTTTGCTCTCGTCAGGCCAAGAAAACCAGAAGATAACACTTTAAAAATTCTACCAACACCGTAGTCACACGGTCACGTGTTGAAGGCTGCAGAGCATTCCTTCGCAAAACCTGCTAGAAGTAGGGAAACAAAGCTTCACCCAGAAAAAAATCTTCTTTCTTTTAATTTTACCAGCTTAGACGCTGCTCTGATAGTGATTTGCTCAGCACACCGGGTTGTGTCAGCCGGCCTTCCGAAGTCAGCGGGGCTCGGGCTCACCCTCTGTGCAGCCTCACATTTCACTTTTCGCCCACTGTCTCCCGTCGTGCTGGTCCGGTGCTCACAAAGCTCCCCGTATTGCACTGGGAGTTATCCCCTAGCAACAGCCAGTTCTCTGGCATCTCCAGTTCATTCAGTTACTGCTGCGTGTCTGGAATACTCTGAATAAAAAGATTTTATGCGTCTAGTAACAAAGCGGAGACATCTCAAACCCCCACCTGAGTGCTGGGCAGAGTCGAGTATCTTTAGGTTTAATTCATGCTGGCCCCGTCTAAGGTGGTTTTAAACATCCCCCCAAATGCAGTATTTGCTTGTCCCAGTTACAAGGCTTACCTGAGGTTTCTGCTCACACCCAGCTGCCGCCCGTTACACTACTTGATCAGCCCTGTCTCTAACAAAGCAACCTGCAGACAGCCATCACCTCCGAGCGGCAACAGCCAAGTCCCACCTTTACTGAGGGACAGGCGTAGCAAACAGCTTTGCACTTCTGGGAAGAGCGATATACCTTTCACTCAGGGAGCAGTAAACTGCTTTACGGGAAAACTTACATCCTTGCAGAAAAAACGGCTAACCTTGCTGTGAGACTGACGACTATCTGTCCCTCCCGCCTGGAAGCGTCCTCCTGCTCCTCATCCCCTCCTCATATGGACACTCCTGCACTACCTCCCTCCCCTTCCCGCGCCGCAACTCACCTCCTCCTCCTTCTCAGGCAGAGAGCCGCGAAGCACTGGCTGGAGAGGCTTACCCGCGCATCATTTTACCCCCAAAAAATGTTCAAAAAGAGACTTACGGACATAATGACATCCTCGTCAGCTCGTGCTGAGACAATCACCCCTCGCGCTGAGCCGCCAGGCACTGGACATTTTGCTGCCCCCTCACTTTCACCTAGTCGCCTCACACTCAGTTTCAAGTCTTTTCAGATGCAATAGTCCCCAGCTTTGCAAAACATCCACAAAACGTCAAGGGAAAGCAAGTGTGAGCTCATGAAGACGCTTGGCCCCGGCCGGCAGCGGTGGGGGAGGCTTCCAGGGCTGCCGCCAGCCCCACATGAACACGCTCCTGCGGCTGCAGCCTCCATCTTGGGGTTGTGCTCCCACACAACCTTTTAAGTAAATTTTTCTGTAAGTTTCTCAAAAGTCTGTTCTTTCATTTATTATGCTCCACAGAAGAAAAGTGAGCCAGCCGAGCCCTTAGATACCGCCCTTTGAGACGCCGGTGGTGAGCCGTGAAGCTACCCCTGGTCAGGGCCACTGCGGGCAGGCAGAGGAGCAAAAGCCCTGCTGCCTCCACATCCTCCCCACCTGAATTTCAAATACCCAAACGGCTTGTGCTTCCTGCCACCATCACCTCCACACAGCCCAGAGCCTTGATTATGTATTAATTCACTGTTTCACAGATTATGACATTTGTGGGGATCCTCAGACCAATGTTGTTAATGGGAAACTGAGGCAGATTAAACATTGCTGAACATTGTTAGAAACATATGGCTAAACATAAAATGGTGCACGAGCTTCAGAAGTAAAATTTATATCCCCTACACCACAGGTCAGCAACCAGTAAGATAAAGAATACAGAGTAATGTGAAGATGGGGGGAGGGAAAGGGGATGTAGGTGTGATTTGTGGAAAGCACAGTGCTAAGTAACTCCTTAATGAAGCCATCTCCAAGGCTGTTCTTTATTCCCAGAGATCCAATTCAAAGTTGAAAATGTGATTCCTCAAAATAAAAAAAATAAGCTGTGATAAGGCACTAAAACATCAGTAGGGAAATCAAGGAGTCAGCAGGTTATTAATTAGTTTGTACAAAGGTTTGCAGCATATTAACTGCATTTCTATATATACATTATGACATAATTGGGTGATGGGGAACGTAGGACAATAGAATGAGTGCTAGGATCATTAGTAAAGAAAGCTATGGAAACTGAGATGTCTTACATAGCATGGAAAAGAAAACTGCTGTGTAATATTCAGACAGGACTTTAAGCCTCCCTGGTGATAGAAAAAACAGGTGGTCATGTCTTCACAAATGACGCAGTGGGCTGGGTTGTGGTCTTTAGAAATGGGTGTTAATGTCTTTGAAATGTGTCTTAATGTTTCTACAAACATCAAACCCCACAAGTTTGTTACTGAACTCAGACAGTTTGACCCAGACAGTTAACTTCAGGGTAATAGGAGAAATGGGTCCGCACAAAGTCTATTGCAGAACCCAGACAGCCTGAACTTCCAAACTTTGGGGGAAAATGGCAATACATGTTCAAGGGGGAACATGTGGTAGGCAGTTCGGAAGGGCTGTACCTTCCTGTACCTTAAGGCAATGGGGAAAGGAAGAGGGCAACATGTGGCTGTGAGTTTAGGATAAAAGGAGGCTGCGCCTTCCAAAACCTCGAGAGAGACCCCCATAGGGTTATGCCCCAGTGCACTCTCTCCCTTTATTCCAATAAAGTTGCAGGACTCCTCTGTCTCCTTTGTGGACAGTGGGCTTTTCATAGCATGACTTTTTTCCGCTCACTGGCGCTCTAGTTTCCACAGAGAATGAGATTTCTTCTCAGATATGCATTTGCCGCTTTTGGCCTGTATGTCATGGTTTAACCCCAGCCAGCAGCTCAGCCACTTGCACCTCCCCAGCAAGATGGGAGAGAGAATCAGAAGGGTAAGAAAACTCATGGGCTGACATAAAGACAGTTTAATAGAGAAAGCAAAAGCACAGGCCCACTTGAAAACAAAACTAGGAAATAATTTGCTGCTTCCCATGGGCCAGCATGTTTAGCCATCCCCAAGACAGCAGGGCTCCATCATACATAACAGTGACTTGGGGAAAAACATGCTATCATTCCAAATGTCCATCCCCCTTCTTTCTTCTTCACCCAGTTTCATAGGCTGAACATGACGCCATATGATCTGAAATATCCCTGTGATGAGTTGGGGTCAGCTGTCCTGGCTGGGTCCCCTCCCAACTCCTTGTGCCCCCCCAGCCTGCTCGCTGGTGGGGAGAGGAGCAGAAAGGGCCTTGGCTATGAGTAAACACTGCTCAGAAACAAGGAGAAAAATCCTTGTTTTGTCAACTCTGCTTCCAGCACAAATTCAAAACAGCCCATACCAGCTACTGTGAAAAAAACTTAACTCTATCCCAGCCAATCCCAGCACACTTACAACAGGTGAAAATGGGTCAAAAGGAAGATAAAATGTAAATCAATAGGAGGGGATCATCATAACCACGGGCTTGCATAAAAGCTGCAGTAGGTTCAGTACAGTGTTGATTTCTGTCCTGTAGCTCAGTGAAGTCTGGAGTTAACTAGGCTTTCAGCAGAAGTTTCAGTAGCCAAAGGCCCTCTAAACATTGACATTCCATCAAAAAAAAAACTTAGGCATGAAGACACTTATCCTGAAAGGCCTCATATTGCTCACTATCTGTGGGAAAGTACAAAGTCAGTTTATTCTGCAGGCAAATAACTCCAGCAAATGACTGAGAATGTCTGTGAGAAACAAAGGTGTTATGTCCCTATCTGAGCTTTTTTTATAATGGACTGAGACAGTAAGATAAGTATAGACTGTCTGTATTTCTGTATATTAAATTTCTGTATATTACTAGAAGTCTATGGAGGTCAGGCAGAAGTAGAAAAACTGGCAAAACTAAAGTTGTTCAAAGAGAAGGTTGTGATGTAAGGGATAGTATTTTTCTCTGAAGGCTTTAATATAATAAACTCCAAAAGAGTCCAGAATATGCTCTCTAATTTTTTGCATGAGTTTTCAGCATGCTTAATAAAGGGCAACAGTAGTTATACAGCATTTAGAAATGTAACTGTTTCACTCATACCCATGCCTACTTTAATTTTCTGCATGTAAAATCTGAGAACACTGTTTACAAGTTAACTGTCATCCCAAACAGACATAAAATTATATTATAGGAAATTATTCTTTCCTAATTTGCCATTCAGGATCACAGTGTGGGTGGGTGACAGGTAAAAATATTCTCTGAGTATATATTCACACCAAGTTCAATCAAAAATTTCAGCAATTACTGACATTAAAGACAGCTAAACCTCTTTGCATCAGGAGAAAGTTTAATCCCTTAATTTGAAACTACACACCAAATGCTCAAGAGTAATCACTGGAATAAGTGTGAACAATCAGACTGTGAACTTGGCCTACAGCCCTCTCCACCATAAAGGGTACCTTATATTTGGAAAGAGCAATTCCAGAGCTAACTGCTGCCATGGGTGTCAAGGCATAGCATTCACATCATCCAGTTCACCCCACAGACATTGTTATCATGCTGTGGAAGCCAAAAAGGCAAAAGAGATGATGGCCAAGATTCATCATAGATCCTGGGGACTGTCAGAGGATACCATCTAGTATTTATAATTTTTATATTATTTTCCTAGGTTTCTGCTACTTGGTATCATGGGAGACAGTTGTCAACCAGTTGGGTATTTGGTCTTGTCCGTTCTCATATCTGACTGAAGAAAGACTTCTCACAGAAGCAAAAATAATCTCGGCCGAATTAGGATAACTCAAATCACTCCTTTTCCCTGTGATTTGGGGAAGTTCATAATTTTAGAAACTTCTCTCAAACTTCTTCTCATAAATTTTTTCTTCAGAAGTTTTTCCATGTTGGTATGATGCAGTGTTAAATTAAACAAGTGAGAAAGAGTAGGATCTTTTCTCCTGCACTGGCAATTGTTTTCAGTCTTCACATATTTATTCTGAGCCTGGTAGTCCCTGCTGCCCTGACTGTCAAAGCTAGACACTTAACTGGAGCGTGCCAGAGATGCCTGCCCAGCCTGTGCACCCAGCTTTTCTTCCCAGAGAAGAGAGGTATGGAAACAAATGATATGCACCGAGTCTCACCCACACATAGAAGTTTAGAGGTACCAGGTGTTCTCTTAGGTCCAGAAGTGTTGTCACAGACATACTGTATCACCTTCATTGCACTCCCAGTTGACACAGCTGTCTTAGAATAGACCATAAATGAAATTTCAATGATCCGTTTGGAATCAAATCTAGCAAGTACAAGCAACTGTTCCTGCTAGCTGTGTCCGTATTATCTTTAGATTTGAGGTAACTTAACACATCAAGAATCATAGTTTTATTGATCTCTAGGAAAAGTATAACTTTAAGGAATAGTTTTGAAAAATTGATCTACAGACAATGAAGATTTGACACCTTACTTGAATGCAGGTAGCCTGTGTGGGTAGAGCTCTCAGTACATCATATCCCATGCCATTATTATTTGCAATGCCAGCACCATTAATATTGAGCATTTTCCATGTATAGAAATCCAACTGCATTGGACTCCTAAGGAATTTTGTACTGTTTTTCAAATGTGCTAAACTGACATACAACCAGATAAACCCACTTGCCTGTGATTACCAAGAACAAAGCAGCAGCAACTTTTGTTTTGTACCAGTCTAGCACTTCAACAGCAGCAGCCCAGCTGTGATATTTTCTCCACTGGTTTCTGACATTGCTGCCAGGCAGATGTAGTGGGTTTGCATTTCTTAGTGAATTTTTTTCTTTCTTTTTTCCACTCGGTTACCAGGGGGACAGCTGCCAGAAGCAAGGGTGTAGCCCCGTATGTAAATGATGGGTGGTCAAGACACAAAGGGATAGTTGATCACCCTGGCTGAGTCTTTGATATGGTTTTGAAAAACACAAAGGGAGGTGGGGAACAGTGTGTGCATGTGGGGGGTGGGGGGTGGGCAGTGAGGAGGGGGGAGAGCCTCTCCGCAGCCAGGAAGGAGCCTCTGAGACTCACTGCCTCTTTGCCCGGCTTGTGGGAGATGGTGGTGTGGTTTTTTGGCTGTGGGAGTTTGGCTGCCCAGTTTCCCAAGATTCACTCCCTGCTGTTTTCACTGGACACCTGCATCATCCGCTGCTATATCACTAGTGGCAGATTCTCCCCATCTGAGTGGGAGCTCCAGGAGGAGCTGAGTCTCCCGTGCCATTTCTCTCTCTCTCTCTCCCTCTGAAGAGAGCCTGTTTGCCTTGGCTGAAGACCCCAGCTTTTGCTGCTGCCGCCGAGGAAACTGCAACTGGACACGTGAGAAACACGGTAAACTCAGACCTTTCCCCCATCGCCACCTCGTCTCTGCCTCCATTTCCGGGACA
>WBMZ01003120.1:0-132058 GCA_013400975.1 Atrichornis clamosus | reverse complement strand
TGTCTTTTAAACTAAGACAGTCCATATCACTGGTTTTGTAGAAGCAAAAACATTACTGTGGAATAACAGGAGTGGTGGCACCTGCTGAAAACCTAATTTTTGCATTCCCTATGAAGTGCAGCAGTGGGCGGGCAACATAAGCCCTTGTAAGAGCTAAGTAGTCAGTAGAGACCATGAGGTCAGCACGGAAGACAAGAAGCAAATATTCTCACTTCCTGGGGTGTCTCCTGATACCCTTAACAAAGATGATAACCACAGCAACAAATTCTGTTTTACTGGTATATTTGATTTCTGAGCTCCTTTCTTTGAGAAGGAAGCATATTCCAGCAAAGAAGTCAGAATTTGAGCAGAGCACAGACAAAACTCCCATCTTCAGTTAAAGTCTAATTCCACACAAAGGCTCAGCCTTGATCTGGAGTTATAGCAAGAGTCTTACTGTCTGACTCCCCAGTTTGGATGATTTGTCAGTGAACCATCTTCTTATTCCTACCTGAGGATGTAACGCTGGAAGCTCACCCTGACTTCTGAGGTGGTCTTAAGACACAAAATGAAAATGCTCAGCGATTTGCCCCCTTAACTGAATTAGCATTTGAACACTTTCATTCACAAGAAAAAGAATTTTATCCTCTGAGTAGTCTCACTAGTTTTGATAATTTATATATCTTAATGCTTCTTTTGGTCTCTGAGATTCAGATTTTGGGGGTCTGTAGCATGATGCTGTCCCTGGAATGCCCTATTTGCAAAGCTGTAAGTGGTGAATGGAGAAGGGGGTGTGATGCTGCCTTTGGTGTTGAATAATTCTGAAACTATTCTGACTCATTAACCCCAAAGTTAAACATCCTCATACTAAGGTGAAGATGTGGTAGACCTGGCAAAGTACCCAATAAAGGCACAAAAAATTGATACTACTAATAACTTACCTAAAGCTGTTGAGCTGACAGAGCTGGCCGGGAGACATCTGACTGACAATCATTTTATACTATAAAAGCCCAGTCCCACTTTTTAATGGCAGGGTTTTCTCACATCCCCCTTCTTGAAGTGTGTGTGGAAATCCTAACTCTGAGTGGGGACATCCCTCAAGGTTACTCCTTCAGGCTGAGCGAAAGAGCCACAATCATTGGTACGGGTTTTTATTAACCTAATAATTGGTTTTGCTAGCTTTAATATAATTTCTGTGATATAACTGCTCCAATACTGCTTCAAAATAGAGCACTATACTATACTAGTATTTATAGATTCTATATTGTGCAGTAAAGAATTCTGAATAAGATCTTTTTGTCTAATCATTATCATAATATTATATCTATTATAAACATTTACATTTATATAAATATATCTGGTTTGACATCCTTAATCCTGAAGGATAAAGTTGTATAAAGGTTCAATTCCATCTATATAATCCTTTAGACATAAATCATATACAAAGTCTGGAGCTAAGAGCTAGATCCAGCTGCACCCAAGCTCCTCTCTGAGGAGTTTAGAAAGCAAGAGGGTCCTTTCTGCACTTCATGATCCAATGGGAGGGCTTCTCTAATAGACTTTGTCTGAACTTCCCATTCTGCCCAGCTTACAACATTTTTAATATTTGGGTGAGAAATCACTGACACATCAGTTTCATGCTTTGGTGTATAGTTGTTTTGCAAATCAAAGGGTCAGATTTTTACACTCGGTATTTCCTATTTGATATTAGACTAGTTTTATAATGATAAAATGATATCATTTATTTGTTTATTAGACTAAACATTCCCAGGATTATTTTCTTGCAAAGAGGCCAATTGTCATGTAAGAGTCCAGACACATTTTCTCAAACCTCTAAATAAGGTGGACACATGTAAACTACCTTTAGAAATTAGCCCTGGCCTGAGCTAACCTCTGGACTATGTCCAGGAGTTGTTCAGGACATTGCTTGTAAATCCTGGCCAAACTAATACTGGGAACAGTTGTTCCTGGACATGTTCCAGTGCTGAGGAGCCTTCCAGTGCTGTACTCTCTCCAGCTTATACTGTGGCTGAACACAAACAGCTCTTGGCACACCTACTGCCTTTGACACAGTTAATGATTAACTTTTGGTCAAAGACTCACCTGGGAAGCTTTATGCAGCAGAGCAGAACAACAAAAATTTCTTAAAGAGGCGAATTCATGCTGGACACACTTGTAAACTGTCTCTGTATTTTCCTCAGTATGCAGCAGTGGTCAGAGTTGAAATGCTCACAAGAGCTTGCTAAAAGAGTATGGGGTTGTAAGAGACTGCACTAGTTTATATAACCTTGCACAGTAACTTTCCTCTTGGGCAAAATTGCCTGAGTGAGGCATGGCTTGGCTCCAGTCCACCAAAACCTAGCCATGAGCTATGAACAACCATTCAGTGGCTCGCTGTAAGCAAGGGAAGAGTAAAGTATAATAAAGACAGTATCAAGAAACTCAAGAGATGGCATTATCATAACTAGAAGCTAAAAAAACTCCTCCTTTATTTCCTGTTTTCTCTTGGAAAGGGATAGCATACTTAAGTGATTCAGGAAAGGTGTTACACACCTGATTAATTAGTCCAGGCTACAGTCCAAAATCATTGAATGATTAAAGTTGAAAAAGACCCCCAAGATCATTGAGTCCAACCCCTCACCAAACACCACCTTTTCACTAAAGTGATACTTTTTTCACTTACCTAGTTTTTTTCACCCAAGGTTTTAAAACAGAAAATAATACGAACATGCCCTTCTAGTGGGAATCACTGAGTAAAGGTGGGCAAGGCTGAGCATTGTGGGCTGTAAAGCACAGACATTTAAAATTTGAAAAGTCTGTGAAGTAGTTTGCTATTGGTGGATCTGAACACATATACTAGCAAAAAAAACCCCAAACCACCCTACAATTTGGTTCAATGATAGCAGGGTTAAGGATAGTTCTTGCTTTAACAGACTAACTACTAAGGATCCTGCCTCACTCCTAAGAAGACTAGGGAATTCTTTGCTTTCCTGCTACTGTGCCTGTGTTGGGAGTGGAAGGTAGGGGTTAACTCAAATCACTCTTGCTGCAAGCATCCAAGAATAACAGGAAACAAACAAAAAAAAAAAAATCTATTACATGCAGATTACATAACTGCATGTCAGATGTCATGTAAAGCAAATGAGGAAGTGGCTAATATTCAGCATGACCCCGAGTCACATCTAAAGTTGCTGGAAGTTAAAGCAAACAACGTGGCTTAGACTTTCATATTTATATGACTGCAAAGTCTTTTGCAAACTTGACATTTTTCAGTAAATGCTTTGGATATTTCCTTTTAATTTCTGCAGACACTTTTGCACCTAACTCACGATATTGCAGCCTAAGATGAAACAAATAAAAACAACCCATAATTGGGCAGAGAGAAAGTTCAGAAATTTGGATCTGTTATTTTCCTTGCCATTTCTTTGCCTACAAATATGCAAGAGAGAACTTTCTTGGCTGTTTGTATACACATGCTAAGGAGAACCTGGGCTTGTGCAGGGGCCATAATCAACATATACAGACAGTGACTTTAAACATGGATTAGTCACACAACACTCTTGTTATTTCCAGAACACATTACTTATGAAAATCTGTTTATTTGTAGATGTGGTATTTCTATGGACATATTCATGTACTATGATTCTACTGAGTCTTTGCAAATTTTTGGATAATGTGTTTGTATATTGTGACTATTAATGCCTAGTGCGTCTGACATAACAGGAAGGAAGAGTTAGTTGCATGATCAATTCATGTGAAGTTGTTAACATCTGCAAGTCAGGAAATTTAAGGAAGCTCAAAAGCAGTAGGGGAAATTATAAACTGAGTAGCTTTCTTACTTGCAGCATTTGATGCTTAATACTGCCATGCAGTAAAAAAAAGCTAATTGGCAGAGGAAAACACTTACTGATTTCTGCATGTGACTACAACTACAAGAGTCTTTGTTCCTGTAAGCCAAAATCAAACAAGATAAGTGAGGAGAGTTTTTTCAAGAGAAGGTATGTCTCTCTATGTTTTGTGTCAATTTTCTTGTGCCACAGAAGACTTTGTGCAAGATGCAAATGTTTGCCAAGCATTAAGTTAGGTACAGTTTTACTAAATCTAGATTAGCTTCCTTCCAGCTTGAGGATTTCTAGAGAAAATTTGGGGATGCTTTAGCCTATTTGATTTAAAGTAGAAATATGTATATGTAAAATTTCTAAAGATTTCTTCAAGATTCAAGGAAGACTATGAAATGTCTATGATGTCTGTAGAACTATTAGACATTTTTTATCTGACATCTAATTTTCAATAATTGAAAGAAATGCTATTTTCTATACCCTTTTTATAAATTAATCTAACGAGAAACATGTGGATTTCTATTTCCTGGTTAAAAAAAAAAAAATCACAGAATCATAGGATGGTTGAGGTCGAAAGGCACTTCTGGAAATTGTCATGTCCCAACCCTTGCTCAGAGCAGGTCAGCTACAGTAGGCTGCTCAGTAGCTCCAATGCTGAAGACTCCACAGCTTTCCTGGAAAACCTGTTCAAGTGATTGACACCTCACAGTGAAAAGTGCTTTCCTATGTTTAAATTGAATTTCCATTATTTAAGTTTTTGCCCACTGCTTCTTATCCGGTCACTTGTCATCACTGAGCAAGTGACTGGATCCATGTTTGTACACATGGATAGCATCTCACTGAGCCTTCTTCATCTTTCCAGGCTGAACAGCCCCAGATTTCCCAGCCTCTTCTCCTATGTCAGAGCCCTTAATTATCTTTGTATTAATATTCTTGCTGGACTCTCTCCAGTAGCTCCATATCTTTCTTTTTCTGAGGATCCCAGAACAGCCTAAGAGCAAAGACAATAGGCTGTACAACAGATTAAGAGAGTAAGAATTGAAAGTGCTTAAGCCAGTATTTAGAGCAGGTTTTCTGTAAAAACTACTATAGACTATGTGACTGTATTTTCCTTCTGATACATTGATAAGGTGGATAGATTAGGTTTGTAACAAACCTGTCCTGGAGAGAGCTACGGAGTGAGCTGAGTTGAGGAGTGTGGAATTGAGGTGCTTGAGACACCTCTGGGTCCTTCCCCTATGTAGCAGGGTAGACACATGCTTGTGAGGCTGGCCAGGGGAGAAAAAGGAAAGAAGCAAAGCAGAAAAAAATCATACAGTTTGGGGGGTTTCATCCTAATAGATTCTATTTTACCTCCTATTTTGATGAAATATGAGGAAATACTGCTTAAATGAAAGTATGTATGTTTCTTCCGGTCTGATTCCCCAAATAATTCTCACAATCAGTTTGATGTAAGTGTTTCTTCTGGCACCTTCAATACTGAGGTATCTTCAGCCCAGAGAGAGTTTTACCTGTCTGCAGAAGACCAGTCTGGGAGAGGGTGGAGATCCTGGAGGCAGAAAGTTCTTACAGATATGGTGCTGCAGCCACTTGCTTGGCCACCATGCAGAAGGTACGAATTGCTCAGCTCAATGGCCTAGGCCTCACCATAGCTCCTGTAGCTCTCATCCTGCCTGCAGGCAGAGAAAAGCCAGAGGACCTGGCTGTGTGTTGGTGCATTCAGCTGGGGTGAGAGCATAGGCACAACGCAACACTAATCCTTTCTTGTGTGATTTGTTTTAAAACTAGGTCAAATGTAAAACACAAGTCCTTTGGGAAGCAAACCCCCTTAGTGCTGTGATCAGTGGAAATGGTCATTTCTTATGAGGAAAGTGAATGCTTACAGGCCCTGCTATTCCCACTGCATGCCCAAAGAAATGTCCACAGCGTGGAGACAGAGGTGCCAGCAAACACCCCTCTAAGCAGACAGGGCTGCAGATGATTCCTATGGCATGATGAATGTTTCCATGAGAAAGCCAAAAGAGTACCTGCAGCATGGGGCTGCTGTCATGTGTAGAAAACCTGAGGGTGATTTTGAAGGCACAGGAGCCATGAGAACAGAGGGAGGGAGACAACAAGAAGAATGAAACAAAGAAAATAAAAGAAAGATGAGCAGACACTTGACAGAGAATAGGAAAACAAATATCTAAAAAAGGAATGTAAGGTGAGGAAAGGAAGGTGAAAGCATTGAGAGACTGAAGAGATGGGCCAAAATGGAGAAAAATATGATTAAGAGGCTAACTAGAAAGACAATAGATCTTGAGGTTCTCATGTGCATTACTGGGGAGGTCCCTGAGAACATGGGAAAGTGGAAATAACTCTTGAGACCAATATCTCATAGAGCATTTCTTGGTCAGTCCTTCATACTGTTTGTATTGAGATTCTTCAGTATCTCTTCCCAGCAGCCATGGCCACATCCTTACTGTAGCATGATGATTTACAAATATGGATGTTGCAAGAGATAAGCAGAGAAGAATCAGGTTACAGCAAAGAGTTTGTTGCAACCCCAACATGATGTCCTGGCCCAGCTTCAGTCCTGGAGACCATGATGGACATGTCATATCAAGCCAATTTCCAGGAAATGTGACATGCCTTCTGGAAATATTCAAGACTACAGGATGACTTTCTTGGAGCATCTGGATAGGTTTTTGCTTTCACCACAAGAGGAGTCAGTTTGAAATCAGCATTCTGAAATGACCATAAAAATTAATATAGAAGGGGAGACTAGTAACAAAATCTTACCGTGTTCCTCTTTTTCCTAAGTTTGTAAGAATTTACCTCACAGGTTTAGCATTATCCTTAGTAATACCTGTAGTCAATAAAATTGCTGCTATGAAGTTGCACTGTGAGGCAATGTTAAAACAAACAAACAGAAAATTAACAAGAGTTATTTCTTCATGTAGAAAAAACCCCAAAAAACAAACAAACAAAAAAACCCCCAAAAATGAAAATAATGTTGGGAATAGAGAAATCTATTCCAAAGAGTTTTAACCTCCTCTGAGAAAAGGAAAATGGTACATAAGATCAGCAATATTTGACAAGAGCTGATGCCAGTGTTTGACTAGCTGTCCTCAGTCCTCCATACCACATGAATGAATGTGGAGTTGCCCTTTGCAGGTACTCACATTTCCTTAGTAATTTAAATTGCTTACAGTGATCTGTAACATCTGACTCTTCAGTTTCTGACATTTCAGCAAGAAAAATTTGAAGTAGACTGTTCTGCATGGATGCAAACCTGTAAGAACGGTGGGAGTTATGTAGTTTGAAATGTAGAGAGCCATTTGTGATAGCGAACAGGAAAAAATACTGCGGTACTTTGACCTTGGCTGGCCACTAGCTGCCCACCAAGCTGCTCTCTCACTCGCACTCTTCTTTATTCTCTACCTCCCATCAGCAGACAATATCCAGCCACTTCCTGGGACAGAGGGCCTCAGTATAGACAGCAGTTGCTTTGGAAGCCAAATCCCTGGATAACGAATGCCTCTTCCCACTCCAATCCTTCTTTCTCCCAGGTTTTATTTCTGAGTACGCCGCCATATGATATGGAATATCCCTATCAGTTGGGGTCAACTGGCCATGGTCCCTCCCAGCCTCTTGCTCACTCCCATCCTACTGGCCTTTACTGAGTGGGAGGGATGGGGTTGGAGAGAGGGATGGTGCTGACTTTGTGCCAGCACTGCTCAGCAACAGTCAAAACACTGGTGTGCTGTCAATCAACACCATTCTAGTTACTAATAGAAAGCACAGCACTGCAGTGTTCACAGGATGAGAAAGCAAGAAAACCTGGCTTTCTGATGGTATAGTTAGGATGGATATCTGGGAACACAGTAATTCTAAGTCATGGTCTCTGCACTGAATACAGTGAGTGTATTTATCATCATGATAGTCTGTGGCCTGTAACTGTGTTTTTACAGGCAGTATCATGGCTATTCAGTTCTTTCAAAGAGGTGCCTGCCAGACATCCTGAAGCACATCCTCTGCTTGGCTTTTCTAAAAAATATGAAAAAAAAAAAAAAGTTTTGCAAAACCAAAGCATACTTTATCATGACTTTCTTTTCCTTTTTTTTTTCTTTCTTTTTCCTTTTTTTCTTTTTTTCCTGAAGGTTTCATTATCTCTTTCCAAAGAAGGAAATATGTTTGATACTCTTGGACTCGTTTGCCTGATTTGGTGGTATATGATGCTATTTCATCCCTTGCATGCTGACATCCAGTGTATGGAGTGTAAGTATATTTTTGCAGATATAATCTAAGAAACAAGGTCTAACTCTTCATTTATCAGAGATATTTGCATTGAAACAGGGAACTGTCATCTTAAGCCTGACAGATACTACCCTCTGCATTCAGCAAAAGCAATAGCATATCCTTACTGAACTTATGCTGTAACACTTTCAGCAGAGGCACAAGAATCACCTATTACAAATGTGAACGTGGACTGGAGAAAAATGGAACTGTCCTGGGAGACCAGCAGGAATTTTTCTAAGTACAAATGTACCATCATGGACAGGGACATGGAAAGTACAGAGAAAGAGGTAAACTTGCTAATCATTGGGGTAAATAATTGTACCTTTTATCTCAATTTCACTTACTTTGAATAAATGAATCAGTTATGACAACATCTGATGAGTGGCTGTTTGCAGTCGACATCTTGATCTGCCAGGGGCTGTGGAAAGCCATCAGCAATGCCAGGATGCATTTACTGCTGGAGGAGCATCCCATGCATACTAAAGAACTGAAATTCTGGCACCAAAGTGGAAAGGAAGTGATAGCCTCAACTGTACCTATGTTGAATCATGAGTAGGGATGTTGCTGCTGAAAAAAAGGGGCTGTAAGACTGAGTGAGAATTCTAAAGACTTTAGAGAGACAGAGCAATAGACCCCTCAGAAAAATCCTGCAAACACTGCTATGGATTTTTTTTACCTCAGGTTCTTCACTTGTTTCCCAGTAAACTGGATGATGCCTGTAGCACAGGTTATGTTATAAACCCACATTATCCAAAGAGAAAAATAGGAAGCTTGACAGAGACATGGATGGCTTATTTAGCCTAGCAAAGCAGATGCCTTAGAAATACATATTATGAAATATATCACATGTTTATTAAAGATAATAATGCCATAGATGCCTTTTTAACCTCTAGGCAGGTCAGATGAGGACTTCTATTTTGCTTAATTCTTTGATTAAATTCCCTTGTGGCTCCTCTATTTATTAGACATTTTCTGTTATGCCACTGGGGTACTATTAGTCTTCTAAAATACTTGCACACTATTGTAGCATAGAACTCCTGAGCTGCAAAGATTTTTGTGTAGTTATGTTTTTGATCCCTCAGTTCTCTTCTATATCACCCTTGAGTGCTGAAGCGAGTTAGCTCTTGAGCCTAAAACATATATATACATGGAATGAAGTTCCTGAGTTGCACTTCCATAGCCAGCATCATCTAACACCAAAAGAGGAAAAGCAGATAACTAAATTTTCAACTTGTTCTTTTTCAGGTGAATAGTCCACCATGCAGCTTTCCAGTGGAACTATACATGCCTCTGCACAAAGGGGTATTCTTTAACATTGAAGTGCCAGACACAAACTTCTCAAAAAAATGCACCTTTCTCCCTGGAGGTAATGTATATGGCCTGGCTAACGTAGTCTCCCTTTGCAATCTTTGAAAGGTAAACATCGCTTTAGAAAACAGTTACTTACGCAGTAGGTAACTGCTATGTTTTTTCTATTAAATTTTTTTTTTTTGCTATCTGTTAAAATTATTTGCTCTGTAATAAATGCCTCCACCATTCTGCAAGAGATGCCTTAGTACAAATGTATCCAAGACACCAATAAATTACAGAGGTTTAAGGGTAAATTCAAATAACTCTTCCGGCTGTTACAAATTAAGATGTTACTGCTTATTTGCTTATTAAATGCTTTTCTGTTGGGCTGTTGGTGAGTTTGTCATGAGCTATTTTCCTCTTTCTTCTCAGCTCAGAGTTCTCAACTAAAATTCCCCTGCCACCAATGCTTGTGCATAACTGAGGTATTTCAGACATGACAGAAGTGATGGATTAGCAGCTTGTTCATGTCTGAGCAAGCTCCCTGCTCATCTGTTCCCGTAGACTTGACAGAGGAAACACTCATGGTGACCCTCAAAATACAAACCAAGACACACAAAACTTCAGTACTCCCCCCCCAGCTGGCCCTACCTTTCAAGTATATATGTTCCCCACAGGATTCCCGCATGCTTCCACAAGGTTGCCCTCTATGTTAGCCCTGGAGAGGGCTGGAGTCACTAGCAGAGGAAGCCTCCACCCTTTCACTGAATTTAGGACATGCCACAGAAAGTAGCAGAAAATTAGTTGAAGGAGAAGAGTGGAGGAGGCCCAGCATGCCTGCGCAGCCCAGCCATGAGGAAGCTTCCAGAGAAACAAGGTTCCCATTTCTGTGTGCTCCAGACAAGGAAAAGAACAAGTCATGTCACCACATGAGGGTGGAAAGATCTAACGAGGAGGCTGCTTGATTGGAGAGCAGGAAATTGTCTAACCTTACTTTTTAAAGTCTCAGCTTTTAAAATCCTCTGTGTAAACACTTGAGGAATGGATTCCTGGGCATTAATTACAAAAGGAGAAATATTTCTCTCTGTAGCAGCATGGATGGTGTTAAAAGGCAATGTGCCTTCCTTTATATGTGGATTGCTTAACTCACTGACAGGTTGGACAGTTCAGAGCAGTTAAAATTGAGCGAGAGTAGAGTTCTCTCTCAGGTGCCATTCCTAACCCAAGCAAGAACTACCTGGACTTGCAGGTGTCTAAGTGTGTGTCATGATCCTCCAGCTTGGAGGAGTCACATGATTTTTCCCCACCACAGATATTCCTGTGTTTGCAGGCATGAATGGGTCGGCCATTGAAAACTTCTCCTGTGTGATCTATAACATTTTCCTCATGAACTGCACCTGGCAGGCAGGAAGGCAGGCTCCAGCAGACACACAGTATTTTCTCTACTGGCAGAACTCGAGGTAAGTAGATCTGCTTGAGCCAGGGAAGTCTGAATTCTCATTCAACACATCACCCTGCCTGTGTTTAACTAAAATACTTTGCTGTATGCAGAGCTGATGAGGAGATTGAATGTGAGCTTTACATTAAAGATGACAATGGCAGAAATATGGGATGTATCTTCCAAAATGTGAGCATAGGGCTTGGAAAAGCTTACTTCCTGGTGAATGGTTCTAGCAATGACTCCGTGATCCAGTTCTATGATGAGTACATTGAACTGTATACAATTGGTAAGTAATTGAACATTTTAATTTTATTACTGTTTTATAAAATAAGGAAGTGGGGAGGTTCCTCTGAAAGAAGATTAAAACAAAGTCTATTCATTGCAATATCTTGCACTGCAGGACAGACTTTGCTCCCTATAGCTGATAGAATATAGTTCCAAAAAATAACTAAAACAAGCCTAGGTGGAGGCAGCCTGAAACTGCTCAGAGAAGTGGTGTGAACATATCCATGGATTCCAAGTAATGAAACACAATGGTTAGATTTTCAAGGACATCTTTCTTAAGGGTTTATTTTACCATCCCTTAATCTCACACCTCTTTAAGAACCACTAGAGCTACATGTCCTAAAACCAGAATGAGGGTTCAGTTTGCAAATTAAGACAGCATTAGTTAAATATGTGTGTGAGCTAGGTGTTTAAGCACCAAGAGAAATCTGGGATGGGTTGTTCAGTTGCCTCTAGTGCCATTTGAGACACACTCAGACACTTGAAGCATCCACCAGGCTTGCAGATGTGGCCTGGGACCTACGAGGCACCAGGGTCCTCCTGAGTGTCTCATGTGGTCTGAAATGCTCACATGAGAGCGACTCCTGCCTGGAGCTGATGCAGGCCTGGAAGCTAAAAGCTATCCAGACAAGCACACCTGCTCCATGGTGTGCCAAAGAGCTCTGCAAACATCATGGGCACTGCTGATGAGGTCTCTGACTGCAGTGGTTAGACACTTTGGTCACACTGAGTCAACTATATTATAGGCATTCAAATTCAGATGCCTTGAATGCATCATGAATAATACCACATATAAAAAAACTTCCATCTTTTTTCCTATGGAGACTTCTATTGTCAATGTGAAATTGGAAAACAGATTTAGAAGAAAATGGCACTCTGCTGATTGCAGTACTGAATTACATAAAATCCTTCATAGTTTTTTTTACATGAACTTCATTTACTTCAGATGTCCAACAACTGCAGTGATATATTCCCCAATTTTGGTACGGTATTTTACTGCTCTTTACCAGATAACTTTAGTTAGCATCAGTAGCACACAGTTGTACATTGGCTGCCTCAGCTTCACATGCATTTTGCTATGCAGCCATGATTTGTAGCTGATTACTGACCATGCCTACATTGATTATTCCATTTTTTCCCCCAGAAATACTCACTGCTCCATTAAATGTCACTGCCAATTGTACTAGAGATTCAGCGGGTTGCATAATTACATGGCATCCACCCCTTACAAGTCATGTGGAAAACGTAAAATGTTTTCAGTATGAAATTAGCATACAAAATAAGGTAAAAACAATTTATTGGTTTGTCTTTGGCACTGTACCTATGTTTATGCATATCTATAATGTCTAAAGTTCTGATTCCTTTATTTATTAACTTTTCTCTCATAAGCTGTGGTATCCTCCTCCTCCAGCTCTGCTGGTCTCACATCCCACCTCTCATGAACTTCTGCAGCTCAGAAACTTACCGTGGTGGCAATTCCTTAGGCACAAGACCATTACAGGAAAGATCAGCTAAGGGTTAAGCATAAATATACAACTGCTATAAAACAATACATAATTAAATCTCATTTGTTTATTAAAAACAAGACCAACTGCTTGCAGGCTGTTTGGATTATCTGGATTCTTTTCTTTTACGCATTAATAGTATCTATGTTGGTAGCTATTTCAAGGAGCAATTGCAGTACACGTAGCTTTCCAGCTGGTTGGGAGAATTTGACAGCAAGATCTTGTGTGAAATACTTAGAAAGTTTTACATGAAAATATAGGTCACAACATAGCAATATTATCAAAACATTTATTTGAAAGAAATACTTGTCAACTCTTCCTTCCTGTGCTACTGGCCAAATGGGTAGGGTTTAGTGTAGATTTCTACATTTGGGTGTGAAATTCATCTTGTAGACTGAAGCACCTTAACGTAGGTGTCTGCAAGGGAACACGAATATCCCCTAGGAGTCAGTGCACACCTAGGGCTCCGTGCTGTGGAGCAGTAGGTGCTTCACTCCCCCAGAGGTCCAGAGGTACTGAAGGTACTGAAGGTACATACACAGAGATGGCAGACGGAACTCTCACCTTTCAGGAGGAGCTGACAAGGGGTAAGACAGCTAAAATGGCACTACACTTCTAAAGTTTAGGCAGCTCGTTTACACCTTGCCCATTCACAGCACAGGCTGATGACTTTCATCATGTCCTAAGATGAGAACGCTCAGCTGACAATGAGTGGTGGGGAAATACTGGTCTGCTTTACAGTGCAAGACACACAGTGGTGGTCTTTTCTGTAATGAGACATTCCTTCCGATTATACCTTCCTGACTTCTCCATAACGCTGGCTATCCTCCTGATATTACATGTGACAGATGTTTGAGGACCTCAGCTTTTCAATGTTTTCTGGGATCATTGCTAAAACTCACTGCTCTTGAACCTGTTCACTCATTTTAGAACCTACGCTTTTCTTCAAAATTTTCAGGTTCTTTGATCCAGGTCAGTGTTTGATTCCAGTTACTTAAATTTTGATTGCATAGGATGTGTCAGTAGCTCTTCACAGAAAGCCCGTGAGCATGGGTAAGTCAGATGTCTAACAGGGACTTTGACTGGAAGGAGGGTAAATTTGCTCTTCACATCAAGTTTCTACCCCATGTTATCAAACTGTTGTGAAATCACAGCTTCCAGATCTGCTGTGTTTGTAGGATGAGGTGATCGCTTGTGTAATTTGGATATGGATGAGAATGCATAGTGTGTATAAATATGCCCTTAGTGGCAAATACAGCTTCTCACATCTATTGATAAATAATTCCTGTTTCCTTCCTTTTCTGAAAGGAAATGGAGGACAAAAATCTGAATAAAGCGCTGTTATTCTCATTATACTGGAGAATAACATCCAATTGATTCTTCAGTTTAAAACTGTGAACTTCAAAAACAAGAAAATGAGAACAAAAGAGAGAAATATTTGATTGTTTTATAAGAAAATAGTAAAAATGAAGATCTGTCTTTGTTTTGCAGGATCAGCCTAAAGAAGAGAAAAAGCTTCCTTCTGTAAGTATTCTTATCACATACAAATTTGTGCTATGCCCACTTAAGCACAAAAATGCCATTACAGAAAATATACTTACTTCTAGAACCATAGGTTTTGTATCAATGTAGCAATGAGAATTCAGAAAAATATGTTCCTGTGGTATCTTTAAGGGCAAACTTAATACATCCCTTTCAGATGGGGTTGGCAGAATTTTTCACTCATTTCACAAAACTTCATACATTCCATTTATTGCACAAACAGATTCTGCTCCCAACAGATGTGACATTTTGCTTACTAAAAATTTCAAACACTTTCTTGTTGGTGGAAAAATACCACTGTAGTTCAGGACAGCTACAGACAATGGGAGTGTAACAATCTTCAAAACCTGTGGAAGTCAATGCATACTGTCAGTCTTCCTCGGACAAATGAGGGGTTCTCTCGGCCTTGGAAGAGCTTCACAGATTCCAGACTTTGGATAAAGAATCATGAGGCCAGATAATACATATCTGTTATTGTATTGTCTAAAAACATTAAATATTTATAGCAAAGACAGACACCATCCATGCCTGTTTAATCCCCATGAAGGCTGCAAGGGGAGTTTGCTTCTCCAATTTCTGCTTTCTATCTTGATTTGTTTAGAATCCATAATAAAGGACACAAAAAAAAGTGTCCATAAAGCATAATAAAATAAATCAAAGACCAAATAAACTTCAAAAATCTAACTTTAACCTTCAAAAACCAGAAAGTTGTGGTGGCAGGATAAACATTTAACTAGTATATACCTAAAAAATCATACAAGTTAGTTTTTTTACAGAAACTGTATCTAGAAATTAACCCTTAAATTTTGTTCATATGTGCCTATGAGGTGAAATGCAGTCTGATTTCTTTGCTTTTAGGTAAGGAATGACAGGTATGAATTCCAAAATTACAATGAGAAAAAAAGATACATTCTGAAAATCAGAGCAGGTGGAACGACATGTCTCGTAAGCTCAAACTGGGGGGAATGGAGTGAACCCATTGAGTTTGGTAAGACTATGAAATATTTTAATTCTTTTTTCAGTATAACCATGTTTTCTTCCCTTTCTCCCTCATAGTGACAGAAATGAATGAAACCTTAATTTTTACCTAATTACATGGAAGGAATGGAGTGGATTTTATTAATGTAAAGGAGAAGCTCAAGTATTCTGGCAGCACAGCCTTTGATTAGCTGGGATTGTGAAGGCAGCAGCTACTCAGATGCCAGGGCTACAGGAAGAGACCAAGATAAACCCACTCTTGTCTTTGGTCTGCTGTGATGAAGCTGCCTCTCAGTTCTCTACGTTTTCACCATAAATATTATTCCCTTCCTTCTGCAACTTTTCGCCCTTTCCACTAATTTTGCTCTGTTATTTGTTCTGTAAGTCTGTTTATTCTTCTCCTTTTCTGGAATTTTTCTTTTAGCTCTCTAAATTTTAAATGCTTGAAATGATTTAAAAGGCATCAAGTCTACCTGCATTTTTTGACAAAGTTCTAAAAGAAACTCAAGTTGAAATCCTTTGGGACATTCAGAAACTTTTGTGGAATTTGAATTCATTACTGATAATCACAAAGGCAGATTTTTGCCATGCTAAGATATTTCTCTCTTGGATGTTTCAGGTCAAGGGAAAGATTACTCAATTTTTGTGATTTTATTTCTGATTGCACTTGGAACAATCTCAGTTACACTTCTCCAGTGGTGTTTTTTCAAAAGGTAAATCAACCTTTTTTTCTGTAGACACAATTGATAGAGTATTATCTATATGAAACACATTCCTCCAACCTCCGACTTTCCTACCTGTAAATTTAAATAATCTGATTATCTATGTCACAAGCTATCACCACCAGGATTGTTGCAGATGGACCTTTTACAGCAAGTGGAAAAGGGGGAAGGGATGTTGAAGTTACTAAGTAATTGATTCTACCAGATCCTACAAAACCTCTTCTGTTCTTACTTTTAAGCATTTTACATCCAGGTTGCTTTGAAGCCATTGGCTGTATACAGTACCAGACAAGAGGGAATCCAGAAAAATTAATGGAGAGTTATTTTGATAAAACTTCTCACTCAGTGGTGAAAGTTATGTCACCTGATTTATTCAAAGTCACTGATTAATAATGTATTTACTGTGATTCTAATCACAAAATAAATTTCAGTTACCCAAGTGGTAAGTGTAATAATAGTTACCCACCAGGTACCCTGCTCAAAATATTTTACTTCTCGTTCAATTTGTAGAGCAATAACTATTCAATCTTGAAAGTAAAAAATGTCCTTAAGTTATAACACAAAATGTTTGTGTAATTTGTATTACCAGTATTTTAAAATTCACCAGAATTTCATTTTCTACCCAAAGATATTGCAGTTTCAAGAGCGTATTTCCTCCCATACCACAGCCAAGAGACAAATTTAATGCATTAACTGATGAAGACATCAAGGTATGATTTCTTTTCAATTCAGTCAAATCTGTTAACTGCAAACCACAATAAACCAAAGACTAGAACTGACATATAAAGGTGTTACATTTGGTCCAAAAAAGACTAATTTCTGTCATGCAAGGAATGCTGCTTTGACACCTGAAATGTTCTATGACAGTGTTGAGACAAATAATTGACCTGTAGGTATTTGCAGCCATATTTTAAGACCAGAGTTTTCACTTTTACTGAGACCAGTAATTTCTGTGTGTACCAGCTTTGCAAGGATGCTGTTCATACTTTGAAAATAACTTAAGTGAGGAAGCATTTTCCATTAGCATTTTCAAACATCAATGACCATAATATAATGTAAATATGTATTTCAGAAGCCTGACGTATACCCATGTAAAAATCCTGTTGCAATGAATAATGCAAATCAACAAGGCTGGAAAGACTTAATCGCTTAACTAACCTTCTTCTTGCTTCAACATAGGATTAGCAAATTCAGTTTTGTGCACATTGTTTTTGACCAATATACTGCAGCACCCCTGTGCAACCTATTCTATGTGTTTAATTATCCTTACTTTAAAAAAATTTTTTAAATAGAATGGTTCACTGCACTTAAAATCCATTACTTTTAACCCTTGTTCCTTTCCTGTTCACAGGATCCTGTACACTTGCATACTGTCAACAGCAAATAACTCTTCCAGTCTTTCTACACGTCACGACAACCAGGCTTCAAACCATTCATGCTTCTGAAATCTGTCTATTTGAGCAGTGGTTTGTATGGTGACTGCATACTGAGGGGATGCTTTGTCTCAGCTGGATAAAGCAAAAACTTACTTTAAATCAATAAATCAGATTACTCATGTATTGCCTACAACAATTCAGTGGGCAACACCAGGCATTCCAATGAGGCTTTCAAAAGTGACACATAAATATTCCTTCAATGCTTACAAAGAATCCTCAAAGCTCTGACTACTAAAACTCTCTATACTTAGTGTGTGTGTATATATATATATATATATATATACACACACATTATATACCAGCACATCATCCTGATTTATTAATCTTTGGTCCTACCACCTTTGGCTTTCATACAGACCAGGGGAGAATGTAACTTGGATAGGTTTCCTTATACACCGTAAGTAATAAATATCTGCTATCCCACTTCATACCAGGCTGCCAGAGAAGGCTACAGAGCAGCAGCAGTTCACAGTCCATCATATTAAATAATTGCTAGTAAAGTAGCAGAGTCTTTCAAAAATTGCATACTGATTGCTTGCTTTTCCTAAACTCGAGTGCTTCCAAATTCCAGTGCATATCCTACCAGACACACTCAAATCACTCCACAACTCAGGGGCCTTTGCGGATGCAGTCTGTGAATGGTGGCAGAGGCACTTCCATGCAGGGAGTAACATGGCAGCAGTAGTTGCCAGAGTTAAGTGAAGCCCTCGCATTGCCTCATATCTGCCAACAGGCACAGTGAAGGTAATTCACGTGACTCTGACATGTTTGAACAGTTTGATCTACTCTTAAAGCCTGTTTTATGTCTTCTCTCCAAACTCAGGTATCTTTAACACTGATTGAATGCTGTAACACCTCAAAGCTATAAAAATGGTAATAAAGTACAAAAAGGACATTTTCAAGAGTTCTCCTCCGCTGACCACTCTCTCCCCAGCATTTAGTGCTAATGGAGTTATGAGCTGTTTTGAAACCTGCAATGTCCTTTGCTAATCACACCTTTTTAAAGCATGCGTTTCCTCATTTTGCCGCTATTTACTCAACGACCTTTCATATTTTCCAATTTTTTTCTCGTTACACAGCATTTTTCCACAGATCACTGAAAAACCTCATGATTCACAAACCCCTAACCTTTCCGTGCTGAGTTTGCACATGTATCTTTAAAACAACCATGTTAGAAATGCCAATTTCCTTACTTGCTGTAAGATTCTACCAACCAAAATCACTCAGTGCAAACAACTTGCATTCCTCTACTCCATTTTATTTTACTCATCTTACTACAGACCAATGACTTTTTAGTTATTCTCTCCCCAAATGCTCTCCTCATTGAGTTTTATCACTGTTTTCCTCTTTTCCCGAGTTACATATATTCCAAAAACTTGCAAGACACACTCTGCATGCGTTTTCCTTGGAGAATAACAAGTAGCACAAAACACCATGAGCAGGAAGCCCTCCAGTGCTTTACCAATTCCTCAGGTTTCCTAGGAAAAAAATCCCCAAGATGTCTTGGTTTGATGTTCGTAACATACCCTATGACAGCAAGCTTGCTTTTTAAAGTTTTCTTCTGCCCCAATACTACTCCTTATACCTTTTTTTAATACTTATCTCCCTTGAACACTTTGAAATCCAAGTGCTGTCAGTACCACGCTCTTACCTAGCAACATCCACTCTCCTAGAACTCCAGGTTACCCCATGCAAAAATGTGAGAGCAACCAAAGCATTTTCTCTACACATCTAGCCAATGCCTACGTATGGAAAATTCAGGTAATACTCCCTGAATAAATCCCTTCTGTTGTCTCACCTGAGGTTGTTCAGCATCTAAATCAACTTCTACTCTTCTTCCTCCTGCTGACAGCTAGTACTGATCATACATATTAAAACAATCCTTAAAAGAAAATTATGGATACTGCTAAGTACTTCAGGCCTGCCTATAAAGGAATATAATCACCTATAAAACTGTTTGTCCCCTAAAAACCCACTTAAAATGGAGCAGATTAAAAAAGTGGAGAAAAAAATCTATGAAATTTGTTCTTTTCCCTTGTTCAAAACCTCAACACCTGGCAGCCAAGCTTTTCTGCAAGCACCTACTTTGAAGAGGTGGTACTTTAAACCTTGCTAGGTTTTTCACTGTATGAGGTAAGGCCACTTACCCAGAATGAACTTGTTATTTCTTGTCATCATTGCTATGAAGCTTCTTTCCTCTTATTATGATTTCCTATAAGCTGACAGGCTTGCCTAATAATGCCACAGTAATTTTACCAAAATTTTAATATGCCCAGTTATTTTCTAAAGCAGAAACTACCTATTTAGAATGTATTTAAAATTGCTCTTTAATCTTCCAACCAGCAATACTAAATTATCCCAATATATGCAGTAAACCTTATGAAAGACAAAAATGGAAAGTAAAATTATACTCGTCAAATGTAACCAATACTGGTCCCCCAGTCAGCCATTTCAGGAGCTCAGTACTGCCACTGCAAATACAGACCTTTGCAACAATGTGATCCTCTGCAATATTAGTATGTACTTAATTCACACAGAGAACATCTAAAGCCTTCAAAAAAATCTCATCTAACAGTTAGGAGAATTGAAACAAAAACCTGTAATATTTAATAGCTGGATTTTAAATGTAAAATTTCCTTCTAATAATGCATTTTAGTTACTCCCTTCAAAGGGTGCAAATGCTATTTCCAATGCCTTTAAAAATAATATAGGCTTTAGATGTATTTTCTTTTACAAATTCTGGACATTTTTCCATTAATAATTTTCAAAATCAATAAACTTCACAGCATTTCAGTAAGGCAGAAAACAAATGCTTTTTCAAAAAGTCTGATTTATTGTTTGCCTCTTACATCCCTAAACTGCACCACATATTGGAAATTGCTGCTGCATGACTAAGGAAAACCATTTATTTAAAAAAAAAACCCCAAACCCCACAAATTAGTACATGTTGAATGCACAGCATAGGGAAATTGCAGCCCCAGTTAAAAAAAATCTGTATTTGCATTTATTTTTTTTCCTATTTCTTTCTGTTAAAACCTAGTTCTGGAGAGGAGATGTGAAAAAGTCCCATCCCTTTCAGGGGCTGCTGAAGTAGCTGCCACATTTGGTTCCTCCCACAAATCCTGGGCACCCATATGCTGCCAGGGAAGTATCCCATCATTCTCTCTACTCTTTCAAGGCACTGCATACAGAAAATAAGCCTAAGCAATGAGTTTTTACAGACAAAATGTCTTTCCCTGCTCCCCAGAAGACTGACTGGCAGGTCAACATCAACTGACCTGCCTGCACAACAGGGAGCTGCCCTTGCCAAACAGGATGAAAAAACCACTTGCAGCAGGTACATTGTTTGCCATTAGCCTGTGTACAAGGAGCTGTGTAATGTCCTTACATTCACATACAGATGTTGAAAGCAGTGCTCGTGCAACAGCGAAAGGAAAAACGTAAAGTACGCTAGAGAGGAATGTAATAACCAGCCAAAGCCAAGTAGTTAATTTAAATACTTCATCTTGAATAGCAATCTCAGAAGGCACACAAAAGAACTCAAGACAGCTCAGTCAGCCTTCAATGAGTCATACAGTGACACAGTTTTCCTTTCTCAAACAGGGAGAGTTCTTAAAACACCAAGATTAACACCTTATTTTCCTTTACTGGTCCCCCTACCGTGTCTTTGCAGATTACAAAGTACAAAAGATTATATACATATGAAGAACGGCACATAGGTATTACATTATCTCAAAGAGCAGTTATGAGAAATTACTCTGTCTGGTTTTGGTCTTCTGACCATCCCTAAACATCAATCAGTTAATACTGACGGCTGACCTACCTTGATCTAGTATTTTACAGCTACACAGAAGCACACATATTCCCTCCCCACACCCCACAACTTCACCTATTAGAAGGAACTCATTTCAGATTAAATTCAACCTTCCAGAGGTACTGATCACTGCTACAGATGAGGCCAAACAGTATCTTGAATGGCACGATCAACATTTCCAAACAGCAGCAACAATACAATACAAGGTCACTCAGAAGTTGAAGGCATTTACTGGGTTCCTGGGTTTTTGCATGAATGCCATGTTGCTTTCTATACTGATTTAACAAAAAAATTACTTATTTTAAGCTGTTTTACCAAGGATGAGCATTTCTTTTTGAGAGTCCTTGGTACTTTGGGTTTTCCTAGCACTACAACTGACCCTCCGCCTTTTAAATCATAGAAGTTGCAAATCAATTCCTAAGAATCATGCAAAAAGCCACTTGCAGCAGCCCATCAACACTATCAGGCACAAAGAATGGGAGCGGTTTATATTAGTACAACCCATGCTTTCCCACCCCTCCCCTCAAAGTTCCCACATTCAATATTTTTTTTGAAAAAGCTTATTCTGTTACAGAGTGCAGTGTAAGGGTATCTCAGAGGACACATTATCCAAAACAAGTTTTCAAATAAAAGAGGCTTTCCCAAAGCTTTTATATAATAATTTCAACACAGACTGAGTAAGTATGTTTATTGTTTTACAGCAGAATGCCCCAATTTAAGAACAAAATTGCTAGGATGTTCAGCTGTGCAAAATGGTACATAGTGCTTCAGTACAAGTGGAAAAAAACCATGATTTGTTAGCAAATGCTTTCAAATACAATTTTATGGTCCTAAAAGATAGGACTTGAAACTGGGGACTGATCCATAGGCAAACAATTTTTTTTCTGCCTAAATTGGACCCAGCCACTTTGGACCCAGAACCAACACCACTCATTTCTCATTGCTGAAAAGAAAAATTGCAACACTGAATTGCCAGATTCAGTGTCTTCATGCATGTTACAGAGAAATGGATCAGTCCTCTATGTCAGTTTCTAGCCCCATCTACAAGTATCATCTGGCTCCGATAAATAAGACTCACAGGAATTTCTTGAAGGTCAATGGTCCATAATGGTAGTTATTCTACATGATCTGCTCAACTTGATTTCCAATTCTATTTAGGCTGATTAAATTACTTTCTTGAATTCATCGTACAGCACAAGCACAAAAGCACCCCCCATGCCTCTGAGAACATTAGACCATGCACCCTTGAAGAACGCCTTTCCTCCCTCATCTCTTGCAATCTTCCGCCAGCAGTCAATTGTTCCAGAGTACATGATATCAGCTGCATGAAAAGAGCAAAGAGTTATTCTTAATTCCTATAATTTTATCTCAGATATTTTTAACAACTGCCCTGTGTCACTTAACTACTTTGTGATGCCCCAAGCCATATTTTAAGATTGTAACAACACTTAATAAAAAAAGCCTGTAGCATAATTCCTGACAATCCCAAACCCAGCCTTACTTCATTTCCCTTGAGTGTAATGTAACAAATTTATGAAACAAAGAAGTGTAACTGCTGAGGATGGCTATTAGTAAAAAAAGAACTCCATCTTGTTAATGCTTAAACAGCTCCACAAATTTACAGCCTACCTCCTTTGCGTCCTGACTGCATCATCATTCTACGCCGCACTGTATCAAAAGGATAGGAGACCACACCGGCCACAGCAGTCACTGTCTGGGCAATCATCCAACTGATAACAATATGAGTATTTCTGGGATCTGGGAGCATGCCTGTAATAAAACAGAAGAGGCAATTAGCTTTTTATCTTGCTCATCCTTCTCTGGTTCACTCACTGCATGACAGCTACTTTACTAGATGAACTAGTATGAAACTAGATGACCTGGTTATGAAACACTTAAAGAGCCATTTAAAATTGCAACAAAATACTTCACAAGCTTTTAACATATTGAAGCACTATTTATAAGATTTTCTTCTCAATAATAAAAACATTTAAGCACAAAGCATTCTTTTTGGACTGGCACGAGAAGAAGTCTTGGCTATTCGCTGCTCTTTTTGTAAAGAAATGTCACTGAATTAAGTCACTGTTCCTGTAGATAAGATTACACTACAAACTAACATCAGTGACCTACATGCCCAAATGTCAAGCTTAACAACTGCTTTACAAAAGCACTGCTCAATCCCATTCAGATAAACACATTTGGACTGATCCAATGTAACTACAGTAATGCACTGAACAAAAATAACTTATTCTAATTGTGTATGGTTACCAACATACTCTCCTGGCATCAGGAGCAACTCCTCTAAGTACGAAGCCAGTACTTGAAAGTAAGCTGCTGCCATCAACACACGCACAAGTTTTCCCTTGAATACACCAGTGTCATGGATGCTAGCACTGATATCCCCTTCCATCTTCACATATCCCAAAACAGACAGTACAATTCCAAAGATAGGTTTTACAGATCCCCTCTGAAGTATTACCTTTTGCTGTATCATAGATCCCAAAGTAGGCAGCTCTATAGATGATGATGCCTTGGACAGAGACATTGAACCCTTGGTACAAGCCACGCACACCATCAGACTTGGTGATTTTGACTAGACAGTCCCCGAGACCAGAGAATTCTCTGTCTGCACCAGCTTTTCCAACATCAGCAGCCAAACGGGTTCTTGCAAAATCCAAGGGGTAGACAAAGCAGAGGGAAGTGGCTCCAGCTGCACCACCAGATGCCAGGTTACCAGCAAAATACCTCCAGAACTGGGTGTGCTTGTCTACACCTCCCAAGAACACCTGCTTATACTTATCCTTGAAGGCAAAGTTGAGAGCTTGAGTTGGGAAGTATCTGATGACATTTGCCAAGTTTCCTCGCCAGAAAGACAGCACTCCTTGTTCCTTTGGAATACGCACTACACAATCGATGATACCCTTGTACTGCTTATCAGCAGCAATCTGTTTACTTGCATGTTGCACCTGCGAACAAAAATACGTATATTGGCCACATGCCTTGACAGCCCTACGCTACAGCTGAGCTTAGATATGCTTCTACTATAAAACAAAGAGCTGTTCATTCTGAAGGGCCATCTGTGGCATTATTATTTTTTAAAATAAAAGCTTAGAACTGCTTCTCAGCCTTCTCAGAGCTCAGGACTTGTCAAAACAGGAAGGGACAGCTGTGAGCAATTCCTCTACAGATACTTGAAAGGAGATTGTAGCTAGGTGGTTGTCTGCCTTTTCTTCCAGGCAACTACTGACAGGCCAAGAGAACACAGCCTCAAGATGCACAAGGGAAGGTTTAGGTTGGACATTAGGAGGAATTTCTTCACAGAAAAGGTGATTAGACATTGGAATGGACTGCCCAAGGAGGTGGTTAAGTCACCGTCCCACGACTGGACGTGGCACTCAGTGCCACGGTCTAGTTTAAATGGTGGCATTAGGTTGGCCTTGATCATCTCAGAGGTCTTTACTAATTGATTCTGTGATTCGGTGAGTAACAAGAGCAAGTACAAGACAAGTACATCACGACGAAGCCTACCTAGAGGCGAGCGCCTTTACTGACAGAGGCGGGCCTGCGGATGCGAGTCGCTTGAGGGAGCCCCGTTAGGCCAAGAGGGCTGACAGGAGCTGGGGGCGAGGGAGGACTCGGCAGCCCCGCAGCTGTGGCCGGGGCCGCCGCGAAGGTCACTCGAGTCACCTTGGGGCGCCACGGGGTCACGCCGGGCCTCGCGAGCCGGCCGCGGCCCCACCCCGCCCCGCCCGCGGCCCAATGCGCTGCCTGGGTGCGCGTCACGTGAAGGCCGCCAAGATGGCGGCGGCGAGCACCCGCCCTCCCCTCCCCGCCGTGCCCTCCGCGCCGGGAGCGGGGGCGGCAGGAAGTGGCACCAGCGGCTACCGCCCCCCTCGGCCCGGCCCGGCCCTCCCTCCCCTGCCCTCCCTGCACGGCGGAACCGGCTTCGGCTTCCCCGCCACCACGCACGTGATCTTCCCGCCAGCTGTCACTATCTCGCTCGCGCCCTTTGTCCCGCGGCAGCCACGGCCCCCGCCTGCCCTCCGTCCCTCTGCCGCCGCCCGTCCCGGCACCTCCGGAGGACGGTAACGAGCGCTGCCCGCGCTCCCCCGCTCTCGCCCGCGCTGCTGACCTGGAGCAAGAGCTTGACCCGCTCGATAGGCGCCACCGCGGTCTTGCTGATGGCGGCGGCGACGCCGCCCGCCAGAAAGTCCTTGAGGAAGGAGATGGCCTGGTCCGCCATGTTCGCGCCGCGCCTGAGCCGCCGGGAAAGAGACGCTGCTGCCGCTCAAGCCGAAAGGGCGGGAGCGTCCCCGCGCATGGGCTTAATGCCGGGCCCCGCCGGACACGCCCCCCACCGCCCCATTGGTCAGCCCATCCTGGGGCGGGGCTTTCCACGGGGGCCCCGCCCCACGCCCCCCCAACGGCGGCGCCAGTGTCGCCGCGCCGCGTCAGCCGGAGCGTCCCGGCACTTCCACCGCCCCGGCCCGGCCCCCGCGCGGCGGCCTGGGGGCCAGCCCCCTGCTCACACAATTGTCCTAGCAACAGTCGCCTTCTCAAGCGCTCTCCGCCATCGCTTTCTACCGCTGTCGGTAGCGCCCGCACCAGACTGCACAGCCCAGCGTGTCCCAGCTGCTGTGTTCTTCCCGCACCCCCCGGCGCGAAGGCTCTGCAGAGGGATCTAGACAGGCTGGATCGATGGGCGCTAATCGTATGAAGTTTAACAGGGCCAAGTGCCGGGTCCTGCACTTAGGTCACAACAGCCCCGTGCAGGGCTACAGGCTTGGGGCAGAGTGGCTGGAAAGTTGCCCGGCGCAAAAAGACACTGGTCGACAGCATCTGAAAATGAGCCAGCGTATGGCCAGATGGCCAAGAAGGCCAATGGCATCTTGGCCAACAGGACCAGAGCAGTGATCCTGCACCTATACTCAGCACTGGTGAAGCCACACCACGAGTACCATGCCTGGTCTTGGTCCCCTTAACCCAGGAAGGACATTGAGGTGCTGGAGTGGATCCAGAGAAGGGCAATGAAGCTGGTGAAAGATCACAAGTCCTGTGAGAAGTGGCTGAGGGTGCTGCAGTTGTTTATCCTGGAGAAAAGGAGGCTCAGGGGTGACCTTATCACTCTACACCACCTGAAAGGAGGACGTAGCCAGTTGAGGGTCAGTCACTTCTCCAGGCAATCAGCGACAGGACAAGAGGACATAGTCTTAAACTGTGCCAGGGAGGTTTAAGTTGAATGTTAGGAGGAATTTCTTCACAGAAAGGGTAGTGAGACATTGGAATGGACTGCCCAGGGAAGTGGTGGTGTCACTGTCCCTTGGCGTGTTTAAGGAAAGATGACGTGGTACTTGGTGCCACGATTTGTTGACATGGAGTTGGGCCATAGCTTGGACTCAATGATCTCAGAATTATTTTCCTACATAACTGATTCTGTGATTCTATGGTTCTGTGAAGCTGGTGGAGCACTGGCTTTGGGTCGTGGGTCTGTGGGCCCGGGCAATAGTCAACGAGCAGGACAAGCAAGTGAACTGGGAGGCTCCTGTGGCGACTGCTTGGAAGCCAGTGTAGGATGGAGGCACAGCTTTCTGCGTGGGGTCCCTGGGAGGCAGCAGCAGCTGTCAGGTGGAGGGAAGCAGATCTGGGGCACTGTCTGGGCACCAGTTGGTTTTGCTCTATGCTCACCACCCTCTGGGTAATGCTGATCTGTAAGCATATCCTTGTTCCCAAGTTCTGTTCCCACCCATTCCTTACCACTGCAATGCCAAGGATCATGGGGCTTTTCTGTATGTCACTGAACCGATCCAAGACAATGAAATGCCAAAGAACTTAGCCACAGGTTCCTAGAGGGACAATGGGTGAGTGGTTCCACCTGCTTGTATTAGTGCTCAAAAAGTTAGATGCTGTGAAAACCTCCTCTGCAGGCTGCCAGGGTAAGCACTCACAGCAGGGCCTCAGCCCCTTCCAAGGCAGGCCTGGTTTCCTTCAGTAACTCTGCTAATTTTAGTGTATGCTGAAATTGGTATTTTGCACCTAATGGTCAAAGTTCTGTCTGGAATTATACCTATTCCTTCTCAAAGTAAATACTGAAATAGTGCTAGCTGGAGAGCATTAGTTCACACCCATCTGCTTTCACTGCTTTCACTTTTAATGGATGTTTCCTACCAAAGTAAATAAAGCCAAACCTTTTTTTTAAACAGGTGACTGGTGAACCACAAAGTTGCAGTAGCTGAGGTGCTACTAAGCAGTAGCTGAGGTGCTACTGAGGTGCTAAGCAAACCACTGCTTACACATGTATGTACTTTGCAGGATTTAAAAATGAGAGCATCTCTCTCAGAGGGCATGTTGTGAGAGGAGGATGTGCCAGGCATAGCCTTTGTCTCTGCTCTAGTACAATATACTGTGTATGATATATCACTATACTTTTTTTTTTTCACACCAGAAGGTCTTAAGTAAATTGTGTGCTATTCTACATTCTAAACCATAATAGAGTGAAGTGACTCCTGTGCTCACACAGGGTTAGGCACATACAGTGTTACAGGACTATATTCTGGACATAATTTATGAAAAGCTGTGGTGCATATATTCAGGGAGGCACACATAGCTTAGTGTGGTATTTTTCCTTTTAGAAAAGCTTGTAACTGAATTTCATACTCTCTAAGCACAACTGCAAGACTGGGATTTTTGTCCCCATAAAATTTTCAATTGATTTAAAAAGAACTTCGTACTCTTTAGACTCTTGAGCATCGTCAATGAGAAAAATGAATGTAAAACACACGTAACTTGTAATGGGAAACTGTTCAGTCAGTTGTCATATCTTCACCTTGGTAGCTCACCTGCATATGCTTGGAGGAAATCCTTTTTTCTCTATCACCATGCTTTTTCTTGTTTCTGCACCTTTTTTCCTCTCTTTATCTAATCTCATATTCTGGTATCCACTTTTATAAGAGCTCACAAATTAAGTAGGACTAAAAAGGTGTAGAATGATGTTCTTGAACCAAACATGGTGACCCCACATGCAATCTCCAACTAGTCACAGAGGAAACCTGTGCTTTGATACAACTGCTTTTCAGAAAGCTCTCACAAAGCAGAGGAGTCTGTCTTGACTCTCTCAAGAAGCTGCTGCTCCAGTTCTCATTTCCAGTCTTGACTACACCATTGCAGTAGCAGTTTTCAGACTTCATTAGAGAGTGTTTCTTTCATTATAGTAGAGCGTGTAACATAAAATGAAATTAAAATGGATGGTGATGGAACATTAAAATGATACCAGCATTAACCTCCTGAAACAGGGGCAAAGCAATGTGTGCTGGTCTAACAACTCTACTATTCTAATTGCACCAAGTATGAAGAAACCGTGATTTCTCAGCAATGTGAATACTGCCATTGGGCTAATGACATCATTTGTATGCTATGAGTGTTGTACAGCTACAGAATCTTCTGGCATCATTTTACTGAAGTCTAAAATAAATCAACCTCTCCCCCTTTTTAAAAGTAATGTCACAAAGCTGACATAGCATTTCTTATTACATTTCTTGTATATAATATTGATGGGAAGCTACAAATGTATTTGCATAATTACAAAACATCAAACACAAGTATAAGACATCCAGATTTTACTACTAAGTCCATTTTTTTTTTAGGTCTTAACACAGAGAACGACGTCTAAGAAATTTCCAGTTATTCTGATTTTGACATTTGTGAATCCATGTTGTTCCAGCAAGGCTTGGTATTCAGAGCCACTCCTCTCCTTTCCCTCTGTCTGCACAAGCATGTTCAAAGACTGCAGCAGAGCTGTGCTCCTGTTCTTCTTCTCATCATCCAACACCATTTCAGCCAGCAAAATCGCACAGCCTAATTTAAAAACAAATGCATGCAACAGTTCTAATCCATTTTCAGTCAAGAGAATTTCTGCTACCATATATAGGGGTGCGACTACACGGTGATTTCCTTTATCATTTATGGATTTTCTCTGCTATTAAATGACTAATCCACAATTAAATGAATAATCTACTCCTCTCACAAGTCCCAGGAAATTCCCTTTCATAGTATGGAGTGATCAAACACTCTCAAGTCATATCTGTTTTCAGGGGAAAAGGGGATGACCTTCTGTAGACTTGGCTTGAGGACTATGGAAAACAGTAGGACAGGAATAGAATTGCATCTCTTTGGGATATACTGCTGCTTCACATTCATACTGAAATGGTGCCAAGCAGACAGAAGAGTGGATGGCAAGCATTACAGAAGCAGAGGAGAAGTCAATGTTTCTGTACAATACATTCTGTACATCATTTGTGTAGGACCTGAGTTCTTTGTGGTGGGACTAATCTAAGGATGAGAGCAGAACTTAAATGATCCTATTGACACAGTCTTTTCTTCCATGTTCACACCTGTGAGGCCAAAGGGAAGCCAAGAGAGGGCTACTGACAAAACAAGCATTGCTTTACTTATTTGCCTTTTGGCCTTGCATCTTAGGTTGTGGTTTCTTTTGGCACAGTGAGGGTAGAAGACCACCAACTCACATCAAAATAGCAGCAGTTCATAGTGATTTTATTATTCAGTGCTGCATAACATCCCATCTTTCTGGCTTTTAAGACAATCTCCTCAGAGCTATTCCTACTTGTACACCTCAGACATTTAACCATCAACAAGAAGTTTTAAAACTTAACTTCCCTCATTCTTCATGTCAGGAAAATTTTCCTCAGTTATGTGTATTGCTTGGAAAATCTTTTCAGTGTTACACCATTAAATCCACCCCTTCTACCAGTCAGCAAAAGACATCAACTTTCTCCAGAGCAACTGAAAAACTAATTTGGTATATTAATGAGAAAAGACAAGCTTGTAATTTCTCAGGTGACTGGGCTACATGAAATGACTGTAGAACAGCTGAGACTGACACAGGGTACAGGACATCTCTAGTCCAGCCTCCTGCTCAGAACAGGGCAGCTCTACAGTCAGCTCAGCTTGTTCAGGGCTTCACATCTGGAAGCCTCCAGGGACAGAGACTCCCACAACCTCTCTGGGCCACCTGCTCCAATGTTTAATTATCCCAAGAGTGCAAAGCTGTGGAGCATTACCACATACACCATGCCCACAGGACTAATGTTTAGTGTGCACAGAGTGTTGTGCTTTAATCACAGAGTACATGGAGGTTGTGGGGTAGTCAAGCACATTCTATTTAAACTTTACAGTCAGATACATAGTATTTGTGGGAACAGTTTTAAAGTCTGACAGCTACACGTGTGCTTTAGGCTTTAAACTTTCTGACTCAAACAGCTTAGAGCCACTTAAGGAACAGCATTGTAAACTTTATGAATAACAGTAACATGAGACACATCTGCTTGCTTGAATGAGTCTCTCAACATACAAACCTGTTAAACTAATGGCAAGCTTCAATGTCAATGTGTAAAAGAAACATTTTAAATTTATTCACTTGTTGAATATTTGGCCTTATCTATTTTAAATGTCTGTACAGATGAGATCAGTCAAATTTCCATTCATAAAAACCTTCTGCTAAGAATTAAAAACTCCAGCGTGGTTAAGTCTGGCATTTCCTTGAAATGTGCTCTGTAGTAAGCATGTTTCTCCTGCTGAATTGAATCACTTGGGCACTTTTCCTTTACCCATTGCTCAAGGAGCGAAGTAACTCCTGATTAAGTAACACCCAGGCAGATACAATGCTTAACCTTCCTCATCAACTCTCTAACTTGCTGAGGTTGGTGATTCAATATTGGCACAGCCTCTTTCACATTGGTTTATTGGGACTATTGCTGTAAAAGTGACAGGCAAGAAACTCACACCTGATAGAGAACAAAGCTAGTCTGAAAATGCAACTTTAGTCTGCAGAGAGGCTTCCACTACAAAGTACACTTTAAATAGAAAAAAAAAAATCAGTGAAGTATCAAGGAAAAAACAATTAACATTAGGAGATGTGACATTAAATTACTTGAAGACATGGGATAGAGCATGTACTGCTCCAGTTAAGGACTGAAGCACATGAAGAAACTTTTATTTTTAATTTTCAGAAGAGTTTTTATATATAAATCCTAAAACTCATCTCAATTAGTGAGACAGAAAGCATAATGGCCACTCAACCATATTCAGAAAACCCCAGAAGTGACAGTAAGCAACAGGAACAGCTCTCAGCTGTAGCCTGTGCAGACACATAATTGTGGCTGCAGGTCAGAGGCCACTGAAGTTCCTCTGTGATGTTACAGCTGCTGTAGGAACGTGTTTGAGGTTTATTCTGTTTTCACTTTTGCTTGTAGAAAAAGTGCTTAAAAAGTCTATCCTTGAAATGTTTTTTGAGTAAGGCCCCACACAACAGTGAAAAAGACTAACATCCGCAAATTCAGGCAGATGGTACAATATTAATTTTTAATTTTTCACTTCTGATAAAAATGAGCAGTAACCACTGAATACATTGCAGAGGGAGAATTCTCTTTAATTTTAAGGTCCAAGAAAATTAAGGTATTAATGTAGCTCAATACAAGCTTGTAGTTTTAACTTGACATGCTATACAGGTATGTCAAGTCTAAGCTTAATACAGTCTGCAAAAGAACTGGACATTAAGGTATTTCACACACAGGAGTTTTGGCCTGCCTCAGACACGTCTTAAAATGCACAGAACTCACTCCTGCAGAAGCTGCAGTCCAACTTTCATCCAAGGCCTGTAGCAACCATGCTACAAATAAAGGGCCAAAATGATCCTGAATTGCCAATACATGGTGGTTGACGATGGGTATATTGCACAACTGGGTGAAAATTCAGCATCCCACATTGCTTCTGGACACACTACAGTGACAGACTCTTCTTGAAGCACAAAATAGCATCTAGTAAGTTTCCTGTGATCTTAATTTGTACATCTGTGAATCCATATTTCTCCAGGAGCTGTTTATATTCTGAGCCACTTCTCTGTTTGCCTCCAGTCATACTGAGGGATTGCAGCACAGCTACAGAAGGGTGTGTCTTCTGTTCATCAAGCACAGTTTCTGCCACTAGCAAGGCACTTCCTGCATTTCCAAAACAACCAAAAGTGGTTCAATATTAGCATTTTTAGCTTCAACTTTCAAGTGTTTTGTTCAGAGACAGTTACAGAGGTCCCTCAGACTGATTTTTTAATGGTTTTCAGTGCAAATCAGTGAAAGAACTTTACTTTCAGTTATCCCTTCCTGGAAGCAACCATTTAATTGTTAAAGAGAAGGGAGAGTTTAGAGCACTGGCTCTAGTAAATTCAGATCACTCCCTGCCTACACTGTTAACCTCAGCCTTGCTTTCAAGCAACTCCTATAAGCATCTGCCATACCCCAATGTTTGCCCAAGAAGGTTAAGACAGTCACCTACAATTTTCTTTCACAATTTATAATCAGGATTATACTTTATGGGCTCGATAGTATTTTGAGTGCTGTCCTCTAAAATAAACTCCAGGGCGACAGCTGGATTAAGGAATCAGATGATCTTAGCGGCCAGGCTTTTCTGCTTTTTGTCTTCTCTTTTGATCTTTAATACTGCCTGAATATGAGTCAGCAGTGTGCCCTGGCAGTCCAAAGGGACAACCGGTTCTGGGGTGCATCAGGCACAGGACTGTAAATCACTACACAGGTGATTGTCTCTCTCTACACTGGTACAGCCTTGCCTTGGGTGCTATGTGCAGCTTTGGGCACCACAATATAAAAAAAAATTAAACTCTTACAGAGCATCCAAAGGAGGGCCATGAGGATGGTGAAAGGTCTCCAGGGTAAGCCTTATAAGGAGCATCTGAGATCACTTGGTTCGTTCAGCCTCTAGGAGACTTAGGGGAGACCTCATTGTGGTCTACGGCATCATGACAAGGGGTAACGGAGGGGCAAGTACCGATCTCTTCACTCTTGTGACCAGTGAAAAGACTCAAGGAAACAGCATGAAGCTGAATCAGGGCAGGTTTAGGTTGGATATCAGGAAAAGGCCTTTCATCCAGAGGGTGGTTGGGCACTGGAACAGGCTTCCCCATGGAAGTGGTTACAGCACCAAGCCTGTTTGAGTTCAAGAGGTGTCTCGACAATGCTCTCAGGCACATGGTGTGACTCTTGGGATGTCCAGAGCAGGGCCAGGAGTTGGACTTGATGATCCTAATGGATCCCCTCCAACTCGGCATATTCTGTGGTTCTGTGTGCAGTTCTAGGTGTTTCAATGTATGTGACCAAGATGGTGAAAGGCCTTTAGGGCAAGATTCATGAGATGCAGCTGAGGTCCCCTGGCTTGTTTAGCCTGGAGAAGAGGTGTGACCTCATCACCATCTACAACTTCCTCAAAGGGAGCAGTAGAGGGGGACGTGCTGATCTCCTCTCTCTGGTGACCAGTGACAGGACACAAGGAAATGGAATGAACCTGCATCAGGGAAAGTTCAGACTGGACATCAGGAAAAGGTTCTTCACCCAGAGGGTGGTAGGACACTGGAACAGGCTCTCCAGGGAGTGGTCACAGCACCAAGCCTGCCAAAGTTCAAGGAGCATTTGGATGGCATTCTTAGTCATACGATCTAGTTTTAGTTAGTCCTTCAAGAAGCAAAGAGTAGGACTTGATGATCCTTATGGGTCCTTTCCAACTTGAGATAGTGATGATTCTATGATTCAAATGTAGTAGAAAGTCAAAGAGGCTACATATTTCTCATGGTATGTGTGCATAAAGTAGTACTGAAACTCAGCCAGTTTACCACATTCTGGACACTCCTGAGATAGCAAAAGAGCAGCAAAACGAACTGCTGCTTCTTGATTAACCTAAAGAAACTTTAGAATTATTTTATATATAGAAATAAGCACATACTTAGTTATTTCATGATACACTGCTTAGTAAGAAAGACTGGGCGCGGCAGAGATTGGGGAGATACAGTTGTATGTGAAACCTGCAACTACAGTAAAAGCTTATTTACATATAGTTTTATTTGCAGCTTTGTTTCCTTTTCTTTCTTAGTAGGTATTACCATAATGCAAGCCTAGACATTCAAGCAAAGGCTACTACGATTGAAGAGAAAAATATGCTCTTTTAATACAAATTTATGATTACTCATTAAAGGTACACTGACATGCACCTTTAAGCTCACAAGATGAATAAAACATACCTGGTCTGCAAAGAGCTGATATCTTGCTTAACAGTACATGTATCTTTTCATCAGGCCAGTCATGAAGAACACGTGAAAGGATGTAAAGATCTGCTTCTGGAAGATTATCCTTGAAGAAGTCACCTGTTGGAAAAGAGAGCTAGTACATTCCTACAGAAACCACAGAGTACATACTACAAAAACTAGGTGCTTCAGCAGAGGTGAAGAAAGTAACAAGAATGAACAAGTAGAGGTATGCTCTGATTTGCAGATAAAGAAAGTGCAGTTAAAGAGCAGATCACAGGCAAGAATTCTGTAACAAAAATGGAGAGCAAGCCTAAAGCAAGGAAGGAGACAAAGTTCTTTGTAGTCACCATGTTCATCTTGTCTAGAAATGA
Organism: Atrichornis clamosus; assembly: GCA_013400975.1. Taxonomy (NCBI): domain Eukaryota; kingdom Metazoa; phylum Chordata; class Aves; order Passeriformes; family Menuridae; genus Atrichornis; species Atrichornis clamosus. The sequence continues at coordinate 97,476 of WBMZ01003120.1, read as the reverse complement.
AATGTCTCAAAAAAAGACATGCAGCCTCTGCTTCCAGTGGTACTCAAAAAAATTCTAATTAATACTTGTTTATCCACATTCTCCAACCACAGCCAGTATGTTTTTAGCCCCACAGATTTGAAAAATACAATATCCCCATTTAGCATGGGTGAACCTACATTGCCTTGTACTAAGATAGGTTTGGGGTTGGAGCAGCAGCAAAAGAGCCTGTTCTGTGCTCAAGAACAACAGAAATCAGACAAAAGATTATGTGCTACATTTACCTGATAGAAATGTCACTGGAGCAGTGTGTTGTCCTGAAGGCTGAAAGTAAGAGGTGTTTGCAATGACTTCTGGAAGGTCAAATACTGTGACCTTGAGATTTGGGTATATTTGTACTAATTCATGAGCCAGAGCTCCAGTGCAACCTGTTAGAAGTTTAAAGAAGTCAAATCAAGTATTTTCTCTCAGCATTTGCAGACATTTTTAGGGACAAGGCTGTATATAATATTAAAATAGAGACATCCAGTCAGAACTAGAGGTAGACAGTCAGCTCCACAATTGACAAGGGCAATAGACTTCCTGTTTGATAGAGCAAGGTTTTAAAGCTTGTGGAATGCAGGCATGATTCCTTGCTGACACAGAATTGCTAACATGACCTTTGATATCAGTACCTCAGGGTTTTTTGGGCGAGTATCAAAATGTAAATGAAAAGGCAAAGACAAAACAAAAAAAATTTGTTGAAGAAGAGCACTCTAATTGTTTAGCATTTACAAGGCACCAATGCATGAAGTCTGACACTTTCCAGTAGAGACTGTAAAGTCTTGGAGTCTCTGCACAAGTGGCAACGGTTGTACCAGTACTGTGTTAATTCCCCTGACATGCTGTTCACCTCCCCAGGCACTAAGTAAAGTGTTCTACCTTCAGTGGATCTTTCCCTATGTAATAACAGTTCCTCTGCGCAGCTCCAAGCACAGGGCAAAAAAAGGATGCTAACAATAAGGGTTTCTTCAGGTATATATCAATGGTTTTCAACATTTTGGTGGATATCTTAGATATTAATAACAAAAACAATATACAAACACATTAAAAAAGAATCAAAACTTTTGTTCTAGCAGTGCAGCATTTCAAGTTTGACACTCCAGTAATGGTGGCTCACTACCTTCATTACTTTTGAAAATCTTGCACATGCCAAAGGAGCGCAACAACACCGCTCAAAATGGCACTCCCAGCCCAATGCTGTATCACCTGAGCCACAAACTATCTTCTTTTCTGTGTTGAATTGTGTCTCTATGTAACCGACTGCCACAGTCACTTATTTTAAACTACTCAAATACCATTTAGGTAACTCTGCTTTCAGTTAGCTACACTCAGTTCTTTTATTTCTTACATATCAGAAGACTAACGATAGGTAATATTACTGCAGTTCTAGTAAAAAATATACATCTTTTACGTAATAAAATGTGGAACTGAAATCAAGCTTTTCTCTTTAAGTTGTATACAAGATCAATTACAAGCAATACCTCCTAAATCACAAGCAGATTTAAACTGTGAAAGATCAAATGCTGTAGCGACGTCTCTTGCTGTCAGGTGAGCAATGCTGTGCATGGCAGCCATAAATCGTTGCTTTACCTCCTGGCTCTGATAATAGTCCTAAAAGGGGGAAAAAGCACAGTAATTGAAGTTTATTTTCATTACTTAACTAAAACTGTGTACAACCAAGGCATTAGGTGCACACAGTGAACATCATAATTCTAAAATCAGAAGATCCATTAAGAGTGCCACTGACTGTTTGCTTATCCAAATCCTTTGCTGTTATACTGTAGTGATAAGCAGATTTTTGCCTCCCCTCAAGAATTCTGATTACACAGACATCTTTTTCAGTGTGTGTCAGAGGACACACACTTGTCTGCTTTGAACTTGGTCTTGGTGATGTCCCAAGGGCTGTCAAATTCAACTATTCTGCCCACTGAAGCTGGGGCAGCATAGCAGGAAAAAGAGGTCATCTGATGAGTGCTTTTTAAAGCAACAATGTGTCTTTCATATACATTTACTAACACATTTGTTCCACAGCAAGATGTCTCCAGACTTTAAATAGTTTGAAAGAACAGATTTAGGAGACTGAAAGAAAAACTCAAGTGTTCCTTCTTCTTGATATACTCACAAATTGCTTTCATTTCATTCAGATATTTATTCTCCCATTATGGGAAACAAACTAGATGAATGGACCATAATGTAAATCAGAAACATTAAAGATCATACTAGTTTTTTTTATTAGGGAAGAAGCAAGCATTCAGCACCAGAACCTCATGCCTTTACCTTTAAAATGACACATACACATGAATCCCTTTACCTCTCACTTTTATACAGATTTCACCAGTTATGGCTGGCTTTGCAGCTACCATGAAGTGTAAGTATCTCCAGGCTATGGTGTGCACAGTGCCATAAGCAGCCCATATATTCTGCTCAGATATACCATTCTGCATACATATGGAGCCCAGGTCCAAACTGGACACAAGCATCACCCAAGCAAAATTGATAATCCAGATGTTTAACAAAGGATGAGATCTAGTTCACATAGATTAAACCACTTAATTTGTATATAAATTTAGGCATCTACTGCAACAGCTATCCTAAACTCCCTTTAAAAGACCCTTTGAATAATTTCCAAAGGAGTTTCTGTCCTCCAGTAATTTAAGTACTAACATGACATTAACAGGACTTTAAGTTTCCAGAAATCCTTATTTCCTTCCATTGACTGTATCTGGGGGATGTAGACATCTCCTTTAGGAGACTGGCTTCATCCCCATCTAGAAGTTACATACAAATTAAGGACCTCAGGATGTAGTCTGAAGTACAATTTAAGCCAGCACTGCCGTCAGAGATGAAGTCCTGACATATTCTCCAGCTCACACTACCAGCTCTCTCCTTATGCAGGCACAAATATTTATGCTTCTCAATCTGCTTCACCAGATGGGTAATTGACAAGTTAGGCTAGTTATAATCTTAAGGGATTCTCCAATCTGAACACATCCACCTGGGCTAGCATTGGAAAAAGGAATGCTACAGCAATAGAAACAGACGGCAGGAAGAATTACAATTTTATCAGCAAAATATACCAGCTTGAAGCTTATAAAAAACTAAATGCCTTCATAAAGGGTATTGGATCCCATCTCCACTGCACCAACACAAAACAGCTTTGACTACACAGTCAGCACAGCCTGAACTAGATGCACATCCGTATCAAGTGACTGGCATCCAACATGGAAGGAGTGCATGTGTGATAAGGTACTATCTGCTGTTATAAAAAGGACACAAACGTAAATTAAACAGGCCCAAATGTTGTTCTGAGAGTATGTCAGTGGGATGGGCAATGCTTCAATCTGAATAATTTTGGCCAGCACTCAGATTTCCCATTATATTTTCTGATTGCTCCACTACTTCATAGCCTAAAGTTGAAGGGAACAGAAGCCTGGGATTGGGGAGTTGCACTGTGTTTCTACCATTTCTGAGACTGACAAACATTAACACAGCTCTGTCTCCATTTGCCCCTTAATCAGTTCTGGGCTACTCACATCTGGTTTTGATACTAATAAGAGTTTATATTACCTTAAATAAATCATCTGCTTTCTTTCCAAAGGCTCGATGATTCTGTCTGCTGCCTTCTTTGATGGCAGACTCCAAGTTTGTGAAGAGAGGCCAAAGGTGATCATTAGAATGGATAATGTAGCCATGAAGTGAGTATTTACCATCTGAGGTCAGGTAGGTATTTGCTGAGTCTGTATTACTGTAACCTTATGGGAAGAAAACAATTGTAACCAGCTTTGTTTCAGTACTTTACAACTGTCATTTAAAATCTGAATGCATGTTTTCCTGCATAGCTGTTAAATAGCTAGAAAATCCTGATCTTATGATCTATTAGTAGAAATTTTGCACAAAAGGTAAATAATTCTAAAAGTCTTGTCATTCTTAAAGGAACAAGTACTTAATTTCTAAAAAGAATATAGATACATACTGATTTATTATTTTTGTTTTAAACCAGAGTAACTCACTTAGATACCTAAGGGACAGTATTAGAAGTTACTTATTCTTGATTGCATTTTACTTTGGATTATGGCTTCTTCCTTAAATTCAAACTTTCTCCCCTATGTTTTGCCTTTAGGACTTTTCATTTGTCTTGTTCTCTAACAGAGTTAAAAATACTCCTTTATTTCCTTTTCCTGGCACTTGACCATTTCAAGTCTTACTATGTAATTGATGCACATGGAAACTTAAAAGTACATAGCGTGGACTGAACAAATTAATCCTAATATTGACTCCCTCACCTACTTATACCTTCAAAGCCTGTTCCCATTAGGGGCACTAAAATTTAAGTTGTTGTCCATGAAGAGGGACACATTGCAGAACTCTCCTCATAAAATCCTGATCTTCTGCTGAAGACTGACTGCACAGCTGCAGCAGGAAATGGAATTTGACAATTATTTTAGCTAGAAACATAGAATCACTTCAGTGGAAAAGACTTCTAAGATTATCAAGTACAACCTTTAACCTGGCACTGTCAAGTCCACTATTTAACTGGATTCTCAAGTGCCACATCGACACACCTTTTCTGTACCTCCAGGGATGGTGACTCATCCACTTCCCTGGGCAGTCTCTTCCAATGCTTGACAATCCTTTCAGGGAAGAAAGTTTTCCTAATACTCAATCTAAACCTTCCCATGGCACAGCTTGATGCCATTTCCTCTTATCCTGCCACTTCTTACTTGTAAAAAGAGACCATCTCCCATCTGGCTACAACCTCCTTTCAGGTAGTTGTAGAGAGCAGTTAGGTCTCCTGTGACCCTCCCTCCTTTTCTTCAGGTTAAACACCCTCAGCTCCCTCAGTCGCTCCTCATAACACGTGTGCTCCAGACCCTTCCCCAGCATCATTACCCTTCTCCTGACATGCTCCAGCATCTCTAGGTCTTTCTTGTCATGAGGGGCTCAAAACTGAGCACAGGATTCAAAGTGCAGCCTCACCAGTGCTTAGTACAGGGGCACAATCACTGATCCTGATCCTGCTGGCCACACTATTGCTGATACAGGCCAGGATGTCACTGGCCTTCTTGTTCAGCTGCTCTTGACCAGCACCAGGTCCTTTTCCACTGGGCAACTTTCCCCCAGCCTATAGCTCTGCAGGGTTGTTGTGACTCAAGTGCAGATGACACATCTAAGCCATTACACTGCTCCTGGGACTGTCCACACAACCTTTTCTTAGAAATATAGTCAGTATTATGTCCAGAGAGAAAAAACAATCTAAATTTTCCACAAAGGAGACCTGAATGTATTCATTTCATAAAGCCTGTCCCTCCATGAAACAATTCCAGCTACTAATAATGAAAGCAAAGAAGCAACAATCCATTCCCCTGTCCCCCAAATCCAAGTTACCCACAATATCAAGTCAGACCCTGTGACCTTCAAAGCATCTCTTCCAGTCTTGTCTGTCTTTCAGTACTACATACAGTTGCAGGGAGGATATATTAATCACCTTGTGGTGTCTTCACCAGTAATCCAAGAGCAGCACATGCATCAAGGAGTCTTTCGGTTCCACATACAGAGGTTTCAACCACATCTGCAATATCCACAGCCTTCACTGGACCTTTATCTTTCAGATGATCAAACACCTTCAGCTTAGAGGCTACAAACAGAGCCTACATGTAGGTAAGAAATTGTTATCGTGCTGTATTTGAAAGACTGCAATCAAAAAACAAGTAACTATACCTTTTGCCTAGAATTATTCTACACAACTAGTGTTCCTAAAGTGCAGCACGGTTTAACAAACCTCCTAAAAATAGCTACCTTCCTTCTCAGAGGGTTTCAGTATCCTAGCCAAGTAACAGAATTTTCAAAAGCAGTGTTTGGGAGAGAAGGGAACTCAAAATACTCTGCAGCCTACAAATTTTGTATGAAGACCACTTCTTTATTCAGATATTTAGCATAGCTCCATCTATACAACTGTTCCATAAGGTCAAACATTCTTAAGCCTATGAACCAATACCAAAAGATCAAATTAAATTTGATTTACCCAAAACATAAGGAACTTGAACTCTCCACTAAGACAGTGTAACAGCTTTAGTAGCTAAAATACAGGTCTTTGTTTTATTAAAATTTATGAAAACCCCAAAAATGAAGAAAAAAAAGCTTCACAGGACAACTGGACTACATGCACACCTTAACAGGATGTGTACACATGGAATGGGAACAAGAGAATAGCTAATGCCTGATGGTGAAGAAAAGGTCATGGTCAATAGCTGTCTTAAGCTGAAAACATCAGCTGAACTTTATTAAAGATATGCTAACCAAACCAGAGAGTAAAGTTAATAAGATGTGGTAATATATACCTCTCAATTTGAAATTAATTTGCAGTTCTGCCGTTTCTGTATACTGCAGTGGATAAAACCAAGGAACTTATGTAGAGCACAAGAGTGGAGGCACACACAGCAATCACAGAATCCATTTCTGTGCAACTGCAAGCAACTATAATAAACTTAAAAACTAAAGGTAATCAAGGAAAGAAAATGGCTTGACATTCTGCTTAATAAAAATCAAATGGAGAAAAAGAGATTAACTTTGAGAGGAAGATCTACTACTGGGTGTCTGTATATTTTATTATCTTCACCTCTTTTTGCAGTTTCCTCTGTTATTCTAATACGAACGTACAGCTGGGATTTATTATAATTCAGGCTTTCAAGTACTGAGCCAATTACATCTTATTTACAACCATATGGCTTTCAAGACCTGCCCAATCTTTGGACTGATACCAACTGCAAATTATTAGAACAGGAAAAAGAAGGTGAGAAGACAGGGTAAAAAGCTTGGCTGACCTACCATTCAGTAATTCTCAGTTCAAAAACAAATAAAAAAATTAAAGAAGAAAAAAACCTCAAAGGTCTGAGTACAGATCAGATTGTGCTAATTCAGACCGTAGTAAACTTGAAAGTTTTTTAACTTGGAATCCCATCCCGTTCTGCAACAGCAGCTGCTCAGAGTAAAATAGGCAGCAACATCTTCACCTGCAGGAGATTTTACTTTGCTTTATAAACTCCTTAACGCAACACTCAAGGATCAAAATGAAAAAATATCCCACTAGTTCAACACACAACTCAGTACCTCATACTATGACTGTATACTGGAGTAGTGGGAGAGCAAAGCTCTTCCATTTCCAGCCTCCACTGTCTTTCACTGCACAGAACTGAATTCAGCATCACATCACTGTAAACAGTATACAAAATGTACAACCAAATGTTGATGATTCTCCATATTTATTTTTACTTAAATTGATGAAATGCTACGTATCATCTCACCTATTCAAATACATCAAAAAACTCACTCTCTATGGATACAGCAAGGAGTTCACAAATGAAGCAGCCTCAAAGCCACTTTATTCCAAACCTCTCAGGACAGCTCTGCATGCCTGCAAGCAGCACACCCACAGATCTACATCACATGACCACACTACAGTTCTCCTTCAGAGCTGAGCACAACTCTCCACTGTTTCAGCAAAAGTATTGTTGACTGTCTGGTGTGCCTCCCTCCATTCACCTCAAATTTGTTCTATCTCTATTTCCAAGCTTGTATTTCACTGCCACTTTTTTAGCAATTTTTTTCACCTCTTCCTAAAACACAGTAACTTCATGGAGACCAGTTATCTATTAGAATGGTCATTGTTCATTTTTTCTTCCCGTTCTTCACTATTGTCTTCACTACACTGGAACTGTGAGCAGAAAACCTGGGAGTATTTAAAATGTCCAGCTATGCATTTCTCATCACACTTGGCTGATACACAGACCTTGCTTGTGAGCTGTTAGGAGTATGCCTCCAACAGATACAGCATGGATATTATCAGTTAAACACATCTGGAATGTGAAACAGGTTATTAAAAAATAATACTCTTAAGAGGCAATAAAAAATTAAGATCTTCCACAGAATTCTAATGCTAAGCATTAAAAGTTAGAAAGGAAATATAATATATACAATTCTTGTCACAGTTTGAACTCAGGTGAGTTAATCACATTAAATGCTTTCTTTGCAAAGTATACAAATTCCAGCTTGGCTATGCTGTTCGGATCAGTAAAAAAAAAAAAAAAAACCAAAAAAAAAAAAAACCCCGAAAAACCAAACCAATGCAAACCTTCTTTTCCCTCTCAACTCAAGAGATAAAATCATCAAATGTCACAGAACACATAAAAGCAAATACAAAACCCCCAATCCAGTAATGTTTGCACTGCACCAGAAGTTTCAACTATCTTAGATTCTCTAGCATGTCAGTGGTCCTCTTTTACTAATTATTAATACATTCTTTCCCCAGCTCAAGTATTTCACATGACCTGGCACATAACGAAGTACAATGAAACAAACGTATCAGACAACAATGTAATGAGTAGTTTTATTTTTACCTTACCTTTGAAGCTCTAAAACCATCCATCAGATCTAGAATTTTGGTTGGAAGTTTTGGTGCACTCTGCGACACTCCATTCTGATTTTCCAAAGGTACTGTAAAACCAACAGTTCTGACACCAGAACTGTTTTCAGAAGTGTAAACAGCTCCTGAGGAATGCATCCCACTGCTGTCCAACTTGCTAGCACCTTTGTGCTCTGTGAAATTTGAAGATTCACTTTCTCCATCACTTAGGTTCTCAAAAGTGTCCACTGAAGGGATAGAATCATACTTTTTGTGTTGTACATTATGTTTAGAGGGTGGATAGTACAATTCTGCTAGCTTTTTGCAGAAGTGATTCAGAGGAAATCCCACCACGTTCAAGAAGTCTCCATGGACATACTCAACTAACATTCCACCAAGGGCCTGGATACCATATCCACCAGCCTTGTCCCTGGGGGAAAGAAGGCAAAACCAACATACATCTAATTAAAGTTAAGCGTAGAGGTATCACAGAACACAAATGATCCACCAGTACTGCAGAGACTGGGATAAAGACTAGGTAAGTTAGAGGCAGATTAAATCTACTAGCTAGGTTCAACCCTTCAATTTGTACATCACAAGATAAATATAAGGATCAGTATTTATCAGTATTTCTACTAAGGATGAGTAGCCAAAGATCTTTATGCTTCAGACAGTGCAAGTGCTGCAGTCACCTAATCAGGAGGTGACTGCAGTCAGATTGTGTTGTCAGAGGTTACCCAGCACTCACCAAGTCCTGGCTACCAAAAAGGTAACAGTAAGCGTCACCGAGACCAACACTGCCACTGGGTCACCATGTCCATACTGACCCTCACCCTATTGCACAAGAGGCTGCAAAGCCTTTAAGAATATGTTAGGTCCCAAAAGACCTCAACAAAGATGACATCTTAGAAGTCAAATGATTGTAGAATGCATCTTGCAGATCTCAATCACAGGAATACCTATATAATGGGGATTGGGAAGACAGGATTTTCTTGGGAAGGAGCAACCTATTCAAACAAGATCCACTATTTGATTTAACCCTATCCATCTCTTGTGCAACCACCTGAGATAGAAGTAGAGTTGTGGTTCACAACACTGTGCTCTTAGATATCATGGTAATACTTGTAATTTGGCACAGGAATGTATGTGCACAGAAATTAACCTTGGAAATCCGATTTGTCTTTAGGTGTAATTACGCAAATTCCACAGAATGGAATGGAAATACATACAAGTCAGATAAGCTGCAATAGACCAAACAATTTTATTCTTCTCATACAAGGAACAAGGCAGCTAGAAGTATGTTTCCTACATAACAGCAGAATCTTAAAACCTACGTCAGCAAGCTTTGAAACCAAAGGTCAGCCCATCTCAGATCTATTAACTTAAGGTAGTATGGAATTATGCAAACTGCTTGAGAAAGAAGTTCTAAGAATTATTGCAATTTTTTTATCTTAGATTTGATCAGAAAAAGCTCTTTACATTTTTAGTACTTATTTCTGGATTCCTTTTCTAATAGTGCCCTAAAACAAACAGATGAATCAGTATCCCAGCAAGTGGGATTTTCTCAATTGGTATAAATTGAGGAATAGGGTTTTCCTTTAATGTTGCATTTTAAGCACCACTTTATAGCTTTGTCATTCTTTAAACTATTTCTTCTTTTGTAACATTCTTACAACTTACATCAACTAAATTAGTTATATTATATTGACTAAAATCTCATTTTTAAATACAGTTGGAGTTCAGTAGGGGGAAGTAATTTTGGTATGTGCTTACAGGGAGGCAAAAAACATTATGACCACCAAAAACAGTGGTATCATACTCCTAGCAAGAACATTAACACAAGTGGCCATATGTTATTTATTTTTCTACAGAACTTTATATTCTGGGTTGGATCCTGAAGAGGACATTTACATTCTACATTTTATTACTTCACAGTTAAGTCTGAAACTGTAGAACTCCAGGCTCTATAATGACCTCCTTCCCAGGGTGCAGCAGGGTCCTTTGGTTTCATTACCATCAGAGGAGAGCTATTAAAAACCACATAGGATTTTCAGACTAGAAGTTGTAAGCAGAAACAGAGAAAGCTGTTCATAAGGGAAGGATTACAACATAAAAAGCTGGGTCAAAGAGACTGGCAGAAACTAAGTCCAAACACAAGCCCAAAACAAGACTACTGTGGTCCAGCCTTCTTTCTACAGATAGAAGAGACCCTGCCAGCAAGCAGAAAATCCTTGGTTAGAAAGAGGAACAGGAATAAAACAAAAAGGAAAACGTTGTCTTTCTGCAGCCAAGATTTTTGAGGGTTTTTATAGCCTCACCAGAGACTAGCTTGAGACAGCAATTTCCTGTCCTTCCTTACCCATACTTTATGTCAGATATTTATTTCTAGTATTCGTCTGTCACCAGTGATTGACTAAAAATACTAGATATCAATTTTATTCTTTCGATAAAAAAGAACTCAAGCTAATCCTCAACTGCAGTCGTCAATTTTCTTTTATTTTTTCATGTGATCATTGTCTTGTATGATTTCAGAGAATTAAGTTGCCATTTAATTTTTTTTTTAAGTAAGAAATGGTCACTTTACTGCAATACAAAAACCTATGTGCATATAAATGTGTAACCTGTGTGGCTGGACATGGAGAAGGGGACAAAAAAATAAACAACCAAAAAAAAAGTGCTATGAGATAGTTCTCCTTACTGATTTGCAAAATTTATCAGACACTATATTTAGTAGTTCCTTTGCAAAGTCAGAACAAATCTTCCAATTCTCTAGATTATATAAACAAAGATCAATTGGCTTCTGCCTCACAAAGTGATGAAATACATTCTCTGAATCTTTGGTCCCTGAGAAACCCTTCATGTCACACACCCTGTTTAGAAGAATGAACAGAAAGACCCAGCACTGCTCATGAGCCATTTTGCTGCAGCAAAGCACTGCTAAAGCGTATTTGCTTCCAGAGAAAATATTCAGAATATTCCAAAATAATTTTCAACCTGACATTCTTCCTAAAAATCCATGGGCATTTCTCCTTCAAACTGCAACTTTACAAAATCCACTGCATACTAAACATCACCTTCCAAAAACCTACCTAGGAATTTCCGTTACAAGCTGTAGTCTTGCCAAAACATTCTCTCTGCATAATTCAATTTAATGTCAGTCTATTCAATAAGCTGTGAACCTTACAAGTTCAGAAAGTATGCCTCATTTACACATAAGCACTGAAATAAATCTAAAGTCTACATTGGTTTCTCTTTCCCCATATATAAAACATGACTTTATTGTTTTATAGCACGAATGAGTTTAAAAACCACCATGATTTATATTCTTACATGGTCAGAACTGAAGCTACAGAGACAAAAGTTCACGTCAGATCAACTGATATGCAGTCCATAGTGCTAACTATGCCTTCACTAGACTTCAGCTAACACAAAGGAAAGGCAAATTCCTTAAAGTCACAAACATTCTCTTGTCTCCAAATAAGTACTTTTTTCCTTTTTTTTTTTGAGCAATCTAGTCAGCTTCATTTTAGTAGTAATTAGGTATTATCTTCTCATTTCTGCCATGGAATCACTGTTGTCTAGTATACTGTCTTTGTAAATGTTGCCTATATATGTCAGTAACTAGAATACTACCTGGGTAGCAGAAACACATAAGCTGCTAAAGGACAATTTTGCAATAGGAACACACATGAACTGTTTTCACTTATCACAAGGATAAGTGAAAATTAAGCTGGTGTTCCTTGCATCAGAGCAGTGACTTTCATAGAATAAATACACTGAGTTCTAGCTGCTTTCAATAAAGTTCCACGATACCCTGTATTCAACACTCGTTCTTCTCACCTGTTTATAATGAGAACTATGCATCGACTCAGGCACCGAAGATCCCAGAATGCCTCTGCTAACAGAGAGGTAATTGTATATTGCACAAGTGCTTTGCTCTAATCCAGAGTATCTCAAGTCTTTCAAGTCTTTGAAAATTAATTTTTCAAATTCATTAGGGTTCTAAAAATTAGCTCACTTTCCCTGGAGAAATGATAGCTTCAGGCAAGAACAAAAGAATAGTGACCTTGTGTCACCTGTGCTATCGCTTATCATACACAGAGCAAAATTCCACAGAACACAGGACAAAATGCTTTATGCTGGTGACTTAGTAATATACCCTAAGGCCTATTCTCAAGTGTTGTGTGACAACATCAGGGTCTTACTTACATTGGCTCCCCACTATGAATGTACTCCCATAAGAGCTCTTCAGACAGCTCAGAGAATTTTACTTTAGTCTCTTCATAGAAATCGGTGATTTCCATCTCTAGCTGATTATCTACAGAAAGGAACAGGCCTTATTAGAAACAGGAATTGTAGTTTAAAGAGAATAACATCTAAGTTTTATTTCCTAATCATTTCACAATTTGGCTTAAGAAAAATTAAAGATATTACACAGATGTATGAAATGACTAATAATGTTCTTTAGGGACAGTGGACTGAACTTTCCCAAAACAGTAAAAGCTTGCATTTTTCAACCTCTGCAGTCCTGTCTCAGGGCTAATAGATTACTCTTCCTGTGTGGAACGTATTCTTAAATTAGCAATGCTTATACAGAGATATTTATGCTGGCACACACATCCACCATGAGTACAAAGAAGGCTACAACCACCCTTTCAATTTATCAAAGAACTCTTAACAACACATCATAGTTCAACACGTAGCTATCATAAAAGTGGTAATGTGCAACTGCACCTGCACTTCAGACTCAGGTATCCAGCAGTCCCATCAGGAGCCATCACTGTAATTTTCCTATCATCTCTCAAGAAATGACAAGATTATCTCAGACTTCTGCAGCTAGAACTGGTTGAGGGAAGGTGCAATGAAGTACTGCACACCTGGGTATGAACCTGCTGCACATGGTACAATGTGAATCTGCTATCACTGCAGATGGAGGCTTTTCCAAAATGTGTCAAAAGGCAACAGCCTTGCACAAATGAGTGTGCACGTTACAGATTAGTTTTCTCTACTCTTTTCTATAAACACCAAGGTCAGTATCTCCTGTTACCACAGTTCTGGTAGCAGCAGAAATGCTTCAGGAGCAGAAAGAAAGATCTACAGCACAGACCAAAGGAAGAACACTAACCAACTCCTAGTGGTGGTAGTGTGAAAATAATCAAACCAATCATTTAGTGATCCAGGTGAAATAAGAAAGTTGGTGCATATGAAGACACATTACTACATCTTTCAGTATTGATAAAAAACTCCAATCACCTCAAGATGAAAATTTCATCTCTAACAAGTTAAAAACCAAATTGTAATTATGATTTATAACTAAAAACATATTATAACAAACTGTTGTATTGATTGCATCTCTTGGGGAATATGCAGTCTTAAGGTATTTTTATACATCTGACTATGATGCAGTTTAAATTTGTAAGCTTCCAATGAGATGTGCTGTTTTAGCATCACAACTACACTTGTGTGCACTTAACTTTCTTGCTAGACAATTAAAAGCTTTTTTTACATTGCTGGGTTGCTTACAGGAATCCCTTCATAACGTGTTTTATTTCTTTTGCAGCAGCTCTCTTTCTGCTGTACTAGCGTAGTAGCATTAGTGCATCACTAACTTTATTTCTATTTTACAAGAGTTAAGAGCTATCGTTCCAGAAAAGATTAAAAACTGTAAATAATTTGTCTACAGAAAGACTATGTCCAGTGAAATGTAAGAGAAATGATCCCTGCAAAAGCTCTACTAAAAGTCTCTTGGCACAATTATCAGCTGATGCCCCTCAAACACTCCTCAAATTATATTAATGGTACAATTCCCATAAACCCCACTTGCTTACTCTATAAATTATCTGATGAAGGTCTGATTGGTGCGCTGCTCCCTACGGTTTCTTAACAATCTGAGACATTAAGCCATTACTTTACTCATGCCCTAAAAATGTCTCTGAAGCTACTCTTATTTACTGAAAAATGAAGTAACCACAGATACAGCAACCACTTGTATTCATCACCTGGTGTAAACAGAACACAGGACTGAAGTTAATATATTATCACATTCTGCTCAGTAAGTCCCACAGTCTGTAGTGCCTTACTTTAATTTAATTTAGAATATTCTCACAATTTACACTGGCCTTTCAAATAGCCTTGTAGTTTTCAGAGACAGTATGTCTAAAGTCTATTGTATTTTTACCTTCTTTCAAGTGTGCAAACTGAATACAGCAAAGAGGTTGGCTTTATTGGGGAGTTTTTAATTTATATTTTGATAAGGTAATTCCTATCTTGAGTAGAAAAGCAATTCAGACTGTACACGAAATATTTTCATCCTGTTTCTTCACTTGTACAAGCCATTATGAGAATAATTTTTGATACAAATACTGAGTTTTAATAAAATGACAAGCGTACCTTTACTGCGGCAGTGTATAATAGCCACCCCAGTGAAAACACTGTGCTCTTTCCCGTTCAACCTGTCAGGGAAAAAATGTGCATAACACACCATTATATTAAAATATCACTCAATGGCTCTGACATGCATCCTAAACAAATAAATTTTATTTCAATATAGGTAAAAAACCATTGACAAAACAAACAAAAAAATAGCCACATAAAAAACACTATCAAAAGCTGCAGTCATTTCAAGTCTCCACAATATACTGTTGAAAAAGTAGTCCATTGTATCAGCTTATTCACTGTATGCTGGGAAAATAACTATTCCAAATGCATTAGAATAGGCCAGTTGGCATAAACACTACTATTACAGCCATCTTCACTGAAAGCTGGCAATAAATAGCTAGGTGATGCAACTTAGACTAAACAAGTGACATGGAACTAGTGCAGATGTTCTCATTTCATCCAGACTGGCCCCGAGAGATCCCATGACAAGTCCGAGTGTAGAGGAAAAGCCCAAATTCTCTCTTGTAGTGGCTCTGGAGCGCCATGCTGTGGCCTGTTAGTTCTGATGACTTTATTATCGGCTGTGTAAGCAACAGAAGTATAATAAATAGCAAGGGAACATGAACCTTTGAAGAGCCTATTGAAGGAATAGTCTCATAGAGATTAGCCAGGTTATTTTTGGATGTGATCAGAAGCATCTCACACTCTTCTGTCCCCCACGGGATTCCACACTGAATTGTAAGATGAAACAGTGTGTGAAAATTTTCATTTGATACCTTGGATATATACAAAGATGTATCATCTTGTCTGCATTTTTTCCTGGAGTTCTAAAAAAGCTAAATATTAAGTGCATTTCATGTCTCAAATTAAGATCTTGATTGGCCTACCAAATTTACAACAAACAAAACAAAACCCAAAACATTTGCATGTGTTAGAAGTAGACTAGGCTCTGTAAAAAAAAAAGTTTACTATTTTTGAACTAGCTTGACTTGGCATAATTTCAAGCAAAAACAGTTGTGAAAAATCTCTTGCCAGACAAAACTCCTTTGTGAATTTCCTACTAGTAACAGAGGCTGCTAACACTTCTTTCTTTTAAGAAACTACTTTTAAGTTTGCAACATACCACAAAGGATCAAAAATTCAACAGTTAAAAGAATTTTTTTAAAATCTATATGAACTTACATAACAAAACTCCAAAAACTACCAAGTCACTTGTATTTTATCTTTAGGAGATGTTCCTGTTACAATGTAAACTGATGTAAACTGAAATGAGCCCTGCACCTTTTCTTTCTCTACTATGTGATAAAATTGAAGCACGAGGCTTCTGAGGCTTCTTCACATCTCATCCTTCAGGAAGGAGGTGACTAGAGTTACTTAGGTGTACCTGAAGTGAGCTTACAAGAAAGATGAAGAGGGACTTTTTAAAAGGGCATGTAGTGACAAGACAAGGGACAGTGGATTCAAACTAGACGAGTGCAGGTTTAGATTAGCTCTTAGGAGGAAGTTCTTTGCTGTGAGGGTGGAGAGGAACTGGAATAGGTTGCCCAGGAAAGTTGCGAATGCTCTATCCCTGAAAGTGTTCAAGGCCAGATTGGATGGAGCTCTGTGAAACTTGGTCTAGTGAAAGGTATCTCTGCCCACAGCAGGGGGTGTTGGAATTAGATGATCTTTAGGATCCCTTCCAACTCAAGAGACAGTATGATTATTCCATTAAACCTCAAGCCTCAAGCACTTCTATGATGGTTCTGTCCTCCTTCCCATCATGATTTCTCTCCATATCTCTCCATCCTGTACCAGCTGAAGCACAGTCTTGTGATAAGTGATTCTGAAAGTTAATCCAAGTGAAAAGAAAACAGTTCATTATGTCCCTGATCAGGTTCCGAAGGTGAGGGTGCAAGAGCAGGCAGCTGAGGGTAACATAAAAGCAGTTCTAACTTTTTGAGTGGCAGAACTGGTTTACACTATTTAAAAATTATTTAAAAATTTATGTCCATGGAGATCTCCTATACATCAAGGAATCTGTACAGCTCCTTTGAAAACAATTTAATATACACATTTGGAATCTTACTTAAAAGACCACAGACCTTGACAGCATCCTGTAGGCATCTTGCTTATCAACTGGTTTCTCCAGGATCTGCTCATCCACTGACTAAAACAGAAAGGCAGAGTGAGTGTCCTGCTTTTTCTTATTTTTCAGAAACTAAGGTCAGAAATCATGGTGTAAACCATGATTTCAGCCAGGGCTTCGAACTTGAATCTACTGAGTAGAGCAAGAAACACAGATACTTTGGTAGAGCAAGTAATTAATTTAGTGTCAAGTACATAAAAGGTGCCACACTCTACCCTCCAGTGGCTGCAGCTCTCAAATAAAAGGATAATTCAGTTTTTTCTGTCCTTAACAGTTCACTGTCTCTGTGAAGATGTCAAGTATAAAATTATGTCTACTACAAGGCTCAACATTGAATAGTTCATATGATCTGGTCTTCTTGACGGTCAACAGTGACCTGAGAACAGAATTACCATTACATATTAAGAGGATCCAAGGCAATACTTACGGCAGTATTAAAGTGTCATCAAAACCAGCAGCAAGGCTTCTAGCTCTCAGCATTTGAAAAATTACACTGGGGGGAAAAACCTAAAAACCACATCGACAAACCTCAAAAGACATATCAAATTGCAGATGTAACTTCACAGTGAGAACAGCTTTTCAAACAAGATAAAAGTATTTTCTACACTTGTCATAAATTAAAATAATGCTAAATCACGGAAGACTCTTACCACAATAGTGTCTGCTCCTATGACAACATCAGGTGTTCTCAGGTGCTTCTGCAGAGGCATGAAGAAGGCATTTGTCAGAAAACATAAAGAGAACAAAACCTTTTAAGAGTTAAAGTAAAAGAAAATCACTTTACTGGTTTACAAGTAGACCTCTACACTGACCTGAAAACAAGGCACTGTTTCTCCTTTTGCACTGCTTGCAAAATACTAATCATTTATATTGCCATAAAAGGGAGGCTTGAGCAGACCATTCTCAAGCCACAATTTGCCCAAATATGTTACTGATGAACAAATTCATTCAGGAAATTACAAAGTGCATTCTCGAAAGTCAATCTGGTCTTCAAGGTGGCAGACAATTCCTTTAAGGGAAGTGCCCACTACTTGGAAACAAGTGAATACAGCCCTCTAGGATCATTTTTCCAAGCAAAGTTTTACTGAAATATAAAACCAATTTTCTTTAGCTACATTTTGCTTTTTTCTCTCAAAAGGGAACACATACAGTCTGTTTCTTGGATATGAGAGGTAGTATTACATAAAAATTCCTTGACTTTAAACTGCATCTGTCCTTATAGCTAAGTTTTGATTTATTTGCACGTTGAGGTACATAGCTATTTATTGGCCCTATGAGGTACGTAGATATTACCTAATACAGCATGACACAAAACCTGTCTGTAACTGTGACCATTGCAATAAAACATTTATAGAGAGGCAGTTCTTCTAGAGAAAAGCTGTTGATGTGCTTTAAATTGTTTAATGACATCTGGAATTAGTTCTACTAATTCCTGTATGAAAAAGCATTTTGAAATCCACTGAACTAGCATTATCATGAGTACAGTGTTTTGCAATGAAAGCCCAAAGTAAGTAATTTAGTGAGGTTGGGTTTAAAATCCACTCTCCTATGTTATACCATTGTCTGGAAAGTAGTTGACAGAATCCTGAGTAACGATTTACATTGGCAATCATGCAATATTTGCTTTGAAGAATGGTGACATCTGGCAACACCGTTCATTTAAAGTGTTCAACATTCCTTTTCTGATCCTAGTATAGATCAACAAACATACACCTCTCTTTCAGTGCTCTATTATTAAGAAATTATTATGGTGCATTTTGTGAGATTTAATCAGCTAGACTTCTAAATAGACTCTGTTAGGGAAGAGCCTTATGTGCTCCAACAGTGATCACAGCCAAGGGCGTAAGTCAAATACCACTGATAGTGTAAGTTGCATCACTGATTTTGATAAAATTTAGGACACAAAATGGATGCCTTGTCTAAGAACCTGAAATCATGTCAACTTCTCCCTTTTAAAAGAAAATTGACTTTTTCTTTGTCCAGAATGTTTTCAAACAGAAATTGTCTTTCTTTTTCTGCTTTCCTCCAGTACTTCTATACTCACAAATTCCACGCTATTCTCATCTCTACTGTTCAGTGAAAGCTACAGCAAAGCCCTGGACTCACATCAGTGTTCTTCCGTAGAGTTTGTCTCCACAATCAACAAATACCTGGAATGGGGTCAGCCATACACCTGACTGTTCTAAGGATCTATCAAGTATGTATCTCACACAAGAGCAGGTACGCGGATGACAAAAAGATGCAGGCCACTTCAGTTTGTGGAAAGCCTGAACTGCAGGCATGTGACTTTTGATTAGGAAAGTTAATTTCAGGAAGGTGTCTTTTACAAATGACAGGAAAACATCCATTAGCCTTCAGTGAAGAAAAAGGACTCAGAGATCACTTAAGCAGTGAATGCAGATTAAACTACAGTAACCTAAAGACAAAAATCTCATTGCTGGAAGAGCCACTAACTTACTTCATGCATTCTGTTTGCTACTTCAAGAGCTTTCTGTTTTGCCGTTTCCACAGCATACTCATAAGGGGCTGCAAAAGATGACTTTTCAAGCGTCTCCTTAAACCAGGATGGAACCACCTCAAACCGCAGGCCCTGTAACAGAGGAAAGTGATGCAGTCAATGTGATCTCATTATTAAACATTGCTCCCAAGGCATATTAAGCAAGTAGCAAATTTGAGATTTACTCTTTCCACTTTAACACACCTCCCCCACAAACACACAGGATAAAAAATGCTGTGCTTCTGTCAGTGTTTAGTGCATATATATTATTTGCAAGCAGTCTAAAACAAAACAAACAAAAAAATCAGATAGAACTTTGAAACTGGTATGTATATTTGATGTTACCCTTACTTATTAGAATCCAATTACATTAGTAATTTCATTTTTTGTTCTATAAAAACTAACAGTATAAACTTACACGCTTCATAAACAGAGGCTTCTACTACTGGAATTTTTTTAATGAATCCATTCACAGCACTTTTCTTGTACAACAGCAGTGCACATTCTTGCAGAAGCTTTACTGCACTTTATAAATCCTTGGACACGTGATGAACAGAAGACAAAACCAGACAGTTTCTGTATGGTTTTGTCAAAAAAACTCCATCTATTCTTCCAGCTTTTTGCCTCCAGATTACACTTGTAAATCTACTACATCCAGCAGGCACATTATGTTTCTAATAACCTAGTGCATGCCTCAACCTCGGTGCTTCTGCACATATCCGTATTTTGAAGTTATTTCTTCAATTTAAGTTCAATTTACCGGTTGAATTATTACGAAGGTAACACTAAGCAACCTGAATTGGACAGGCAATACCCAAGTGCTATTCAAAAGCCTCCCGCTACGCGCCCAGCTGGGCAGACACGTTCCTTCGCAGGGGCTGAAGGGTCTGAATGACGGGTTATGGTCTCTTTTGCGCTCCACTAGAGCATCACAGAAAGAAGACATCTCCCTTATTCCCCCTGCTCCCCTCCCGCTGGTCCCATGGACCGGGGAGCGGGAGGCGCCGGGCCCGCAGGCCCGGGCCGGCACTCGCGGGCCGCCGCTGCCCGCGCTCCTCGGTCCGGGCCAGGCGAGCGGCCGCGGGGCGCACTCACCACGTTGGTGAGGATCTCCTGCCGGCGCGGCGAGGCGCTGGCCAGCACCACCCGCTTGCTGACCAGCTTCCCCAGCACTGGGTTCAACACCATGGCGGCTGCCGCCCGTCCTCAGCCTCTAGTCCGTGCTGGTCGGGGGCGGGGAGGTGGCGGCGGCCTTATGTGGCGGCGGGGCCGCGGGGCGGAGCCGGAGCGGGGAGGGAAAGGAGAAACCTCGGGGCCGGGCCGGAGAGGAGGAACCTCAGGGCTGTAACCCTGGCGGCAGTGGGCATTTACTTGTGGGAAAAGTGCTTCGGTAGCCGCCGCGCTGTGAGGGGAAGGGCGACAGCTGACTTCGGGCTTAAATCACGGAATCGGTGAGGTTGGAAAAGATCTCTGAGATCATCGAGTACAAGCTGTGACCGAACACCACCATGTCAATAGACCATAGCACTGAGTGCCACGTCCAGTCTTTCCTTAAAGAGCTCCAGGGACCGTGACTCCACCACCGCCCTGGGCAGCCCATTCCAAGGCCCAGTCACCATGTCTGCGAAGAAATTCTTCCTCATGTCCAACGTGAACGTCCCCTGGCACAGCTTAAGGCCATTTCCTCTTGTCCTGTCGCTGGTTGCCTGGGAGAATAGGCTGACCCTACCTAGCTACAACCTCCTTTCAGGGAGTTATGGAGAGGGATATGGTCTCCCCTGAGCCTTCTTTCCACCAGAATAAACATCCCCAGCTCCCTCAGCCACTCCTCATAGGACTTGTGCTACGGACCTTTCACCAGCTCTGTTGCCCATCTCCGGACACACTCCAGCACCTCAGTGTCCCTCCTGAATTGAGGGGCCCAGGATTGAGCACAGTACTTGAAGTGTGGCCTCATCAGTACTGAGAACAGGGCATGCCATGTTTAACACCCCATCCCCTCTGCTCCACTAATGCTGGCATGAAGTATTTAGCAAAGAGGTGTTATTTCACATTTCTTAGGTCTGAAGGAACCCCAGCATAAGAAGGACACGGAAGTGTTGGCAAGTCCAGAGGAGAACATGAAGTTGATCAGAGGGCTGGAGCAGCCTTCCTTATTAAGGGAGAGGCTGAGAAAGTTGGCACTGTTCTGCCTGGAGAAGAGAAAATTTCACAGACATGTTATAGCAACCTTCCAGTATGAGAAGGGGGTCTACAGGGAAGTCAGAGGGGGGCTTTCACAAGGGCATGTAGTGATAGGACAAGGAGTAATGGGTACAAACTGAAAGAGGGGAAATTTACGTCCGATATTAGGAAGAAATTCTTTACTGTGAGGGTGGTGAGATACTGGAACAGGTTGTCCAGGAAGGCTGTGGATGCCCCAACCCTGCCAGGGCCAGGTTGGATAAAGCCTTAAACAACCTGGTCTTGTGGGATGTGTCCCTGCCTATGTCAGGGGCAGTTGGGACTAGATGATCTTTAATGTCCCTTCCAATCCTTAACATTCTATGTTTCTATAATTCTATTATCATCACCTGTCATACTATTATAAAACTTTAAATATCCACTGTATTGACTTCTAAGTGAGTAGAAAAAGTAGTACAAAAAGAACATAAAAACTCAGATTACTTGCAAATAGTGTGATGCTGCACGTTTTCTCAGTTGGCTAGGAGGAAAGTGACATGTATCCTGTAGCATTAAAAATATACTCAGTCATTAAAACAGCAGTTTGTATTGCATAATCGGATCTTTTGACACCTCTCTCGTGCCAATGTGTCTCATTGATGGAGCCAGGCTTTTCTCGGTGGTGCCAAGCAATAGACAAGAGGCAATGTGCAGAAACTGATGCTCAGGAATTTCCATCTGAATATGTGGAAGAAGTTTACTATGTACAAGACCATGCACTGGGACAGGCTGCTCAGAGAGGTTCTGGAGTCTTCCGCACGGGTGATATTCAGGAACCATCTGGACACAATCCAGTACAATGTGCTCTAGGATGGCCTGTCTTGAGCAAGGAGGTTAGACTAGATGATCCCTTCCAACCTTTCCCATTCTGTGATTCCATGGGTTGTGTTAGGTGTTGCCAAATCTGAGAGCCCAATGGAGGTGAGGCTGCTGCAGCCCCATGCCCCAGGTGCCCCCAGCAGTCAGGTTGACTTTGTATTGCATTGCCAGCAGGCATCATGCACACACTGTACGGCATGTGTACATGGATGCGTGAAAAACCACATGGGCAGGAACTCTTAGCACTCACATGGCACCAGGGGTCTCTTTGTTCCCCTCAGGGTGAAAATTTTTTTGTATGAACACACATCCCCCTACCTACCTATCCTATATATGGACCCCTTCAGTAGTAGCAGAACTTAGACAGGGCTCTTGTGGCACTGTGAGGGGCTGGGACAGGCGATTCTCTTGGCCTTGTGGGGCTGCTGGAGCTCCCCCTGGCCTTAGGCCTCTTGCTCCTGTCATGGTGCAGGGGGATCAGCCTTTTGTCACCATAACAGAATTTAAGGTTTGAACTTAGATTAATTTTTTTGTGTGTGAATGGCAGTGACTTGAAAGCAGAATTGAAGATTTAAAGACATTTTTTCTCAAATAATTAAAAAATACAAAGAACCTCAGGAAATGATGCTGAATTGAAAATGGAAAGAAAAACCTTAAATTACATACAACTGTGAATGTAAACAGCTTACCTCTGCAAAGCCATAATATTGAATATAGTTCTGGGATAGCTGGAGAGCCAACTGGGAAAAAAGGGCCTGTGTGAAACAGGAATAGTCTATGCTTGTCCTAGAGCTTGTCAGAACAAGTTCACTATTTCTTTTTCAGGGCTGTGAAGTGTGACACCTCTCCTTGCAAATAAGGAGGTCTGAAAGATCATAGAGAAATGGAAATCAGAGTATCTTTCATATGATACTAATATAATTTTTGATGGAATAAAAGGACAAGGATCTCATCAAGTAACAGAAGCCTATGTTTTCTGGCTCACATAGGACAAAGATGTGGAGTTATTCCTCTTGGAAAAAATATTAGAACTCTGCAATTTTATTATAAATGTAAATCCTAATACACGTACATCTTCAATGTGACTGCAATACTAACCAAAGAAAGGGAATTGCAATTATATGGATGTTTCTAGAATTTGGGGCACACTTCTTATCCAGAGTCATCTTTCTATACTATGCCTTGCCTTGTGTTGAGTATAAGCAAGTGTGATAAACTAAGTTCAGACACTCCTGAGGACAAAGATAATAATCCAAAGGTTTACATCTCAAACTAACAGGCTCGATTTTCTTCTTTTCCTCATTTTATTAGTCTTACAATATAGTTTGGCTAGCATAGCAATGGAGCAATGAAGCTGTGACTCCATTCCAATCTGTGTGTATGTATAAACAAAAGACTTGACATGAAGAACACCTTCTGTTCCTGCCAGCTCCTTTTGATAGACAGGAACAAAGACAGAACTGTCTGTAGTTACCTGTACAGCCTTTAGAGATGCATCCAAAATAATTCCTCTTTCCTAGGTGTGGCATTCTGTTAACTGAAGAGTAAGACAAGCCTGATTTGTTTCTCTTGGCTGAATTCTGCTTGTATACTCCTCCTCTGCTTTGCACAGCAGACTTGTTGAAACGTAAAAAAAAAAATAAAAAGGAAATATGTGGAATTCCTATGTATTTTCCATGAAAGTTCAGACAATGCCTGAAAATGGAGACCACTAAAAGGGTTTTTCTATGTGAAGAAAATGCAATGTGGCTCTTTGATTATTATTTTTAAGGAGTGGTAATTACTAAATTTGCTATTCTGTGAAATTTACATGACAAATGATGGTTTTGTTTATTTGAAAGACAAAACCACAAACCTGTTGAAATACATGTTTGCATTTACCTTATTTATATCTTACTTATATTGGTCTAAATGTCAAAGTAAAGAACCCTGTGAGAAAAGCTAAACCACATCACATAAGCTGCCACGGTTGGGAGAGGTTTGACCAGGAGCCGCTGACTGCTCCGTAGCAGCCTCACAAGTCAGGCACTGCAAGTGTGAGGCTGCAGCCAGCTGGCCGAGGGGAAGATCAATGACACTAGCAGTTATCAGAAAGGTTTTTGTCGTGGCTGACTGTGCTAGTCAAAGATTAGCTTGTCCAAGGTTGGTTATGAAACTGTTGACTTTTTCAAATATCCAAGGTATTTTGAACAGTAGCAAAATAGCAGTTAGAGCTCTGAACTGCAGAGACCTCAGTATTTTTGTTCTGGACATCTTTGCTTTTCTACCTACACTTTTACTCTATGGCCATCACAGTAACACTCTCAAGCCTGTAAAGAACACAATGATCATCAAGTTCTTGTGCCTACTTTTATGTGTATCACAATGAGTGTATGCCTTTCAACCTGGGTGTATTTTTTGTCTGAGCCACCTGTGCAAGCACAGGATCAACTTGTTTGGAGTACAATGCTTTTGCATTGTGAGGAAATTAGTGAATCCTAGGGACTTAGCTATAAAGTTGCTATGAAGGGAATGAACATTTTACCTTTCACAGGGCAGCTTGGCTTTTCTAGGATAACCTTACTAATTCCAAGAGCTCAGACTTATGTTTTTCAAGGAACCTTTTTCTGCCACTCAAATCTATTGCCATAGTCCAATGCATCTGTCCAGTTCATGAAGTAATTAGTAACTGTTATTTCTATTACTATAGGGAAAAGGTCATTACTTGTTTGCAGATGGATTCTATTTCACCAGCTAATCATCAGTAACTCTCTATTTAAAAACATAATAGTGTCATTTAACATTCCCTGTCCTATGTTTTTTCTTTTCATATACTACTGATATTTAGCTAGCAGCCTTCTGAGCAGAGTTACCTGCTTCATGTAACATGCCATCTCCTTGATGTTTTAAGATTACTTTTCATGTTCAACTAGATTTGTGGTTTATGAAGGGGTATTCTAGGTTTTTCCGGATTCAGGGACTTCTTTTGGAGCAGATACCCTAGATTTCTTTCACCAGTCTTTATGCTTAGCTCTGTGTTCTCATAGACCATTTCTAAGAATCCCATTCTTCAGCTCAGGTCCAAATGCTCCTTCCTATTCTTCTGTCCAGCTTGTAAGGCCTGTAATATCTTGGCATCTCAATGTGACCACTTCCCAGAACTTCCTTTCTATTTGGACAAGAGTAGTACTACAGTCATGGAGATATTTTGTGAAGACCACAGGAAGTCAGATGAAATTAAATTTTAAATTAAACGTGGGTTGTAGGGTTGTAGAATATGGAGTGTCCCTGTACATGTTTTTACATATACTTAATCTGAAGATTTTTATCCTGCATAGTTATCAAAGGACATTATGCCTTACCTGGGAAGAAACTTCACAACTGCCAAGGGACTGCAGAATATACTATAATGCCAGAAGAATACCAGCTTGTTTATCATGCAGCTCCATGTCCATCATCTGGGACAAGGAGAAGCAGCTACATCAAACATGGGTGTGGCAATGCCCAGGATGAGGACACGGCCATTCACAAAGCATCTTTGAACAATACAAGAGATCATTATGCAAGCTCCAGTGAATCATCCTTGGCCAACACATTTAAATAGTGTAAAAAATTTCATTCCAAGGATAATTAAAGAAGGGATGTCAGGAATTCAAACTAACTGCTTTGCTTTTGGCTTCTGCCTCAAAAAAGATATTGAAAAATGGAAAAGCCTAGAGCCTTGAAAAAAATCTCCACGTGAAGACGACTAAATCCTCGTAAGAGGAGCATAGAATGACAAATTTTGTCCCTGTGTTGTTCAAGATGAGCTATGAGGTCCATAGCAGCAACACAGGGTAGAAGAAAGAAAAGAATGTTTCCTTCCTGCTAGTTTCCACCTGATATCAAATGTGTGCTATAGCCTCTTCAGGATAAAATGGTGTGCTGCAATGGTTTACATGACACAGCAGCAGCATTACAGTTACACATGCTGCCAGTGCTGACTTCCCCAGCTATTGCCACAGCCAGTGTCTGCTGCTGAGAGCAACTTCTGGTCTGCAGCTTGCTTTTCCTGTGCTGTTGGCTTGAGGCCAACAAGCAGCCTCAAGGGGAAGACTGGGCAGAGCCTAATAACCCTGTAATCTTTGGGACAGGAGGGTAAGTGTTTGGTGACAGCATCCCCAGATACCTGTGTGTTTGTGTGTTTGACAGGCAGTGGATTATACTGAATCCATGAGTCTCTCTTAAAGTTGCATGACTGGTTTGTGCTGCACGTGCAGTTCCGCTTCTAATCTCATCTTTGCCCCAGCCTCACTTTCATGACCACTTACATAATCTCTAGATGCAAAGAAATAGTGTATCAGACTATAAAGACCATTGTTTCTGAATTGTTTAAATCTGAAAAGCACATATACAAGTTCATAAAACATTTGGGGGAAAAAAGGTGTATATACATAATATATATATATTATATGTGCAACATGCACATGTTATCTATGTGTGTGTTTATAGAAAAATACATGTACTTGTATATGATGTAAGGTACAAATATACAGTTGCCTAAGTATGGACAATAGGTCTTCCTTCTTGTACAGGACAACTGCAAAGACAATGTCATAAAGTTAGGGAAAATGAAAATTAGATACAGGGAAGAGAATATTTATTGACTCAACTGGAATTCCATTCTCTTCCAGAAAATAACTTCCAAGGCTCCAAGGTCAAGAGCATTTGTGGAGTTCTTATGTTTATTATCTAAATCTCCACCAGAGAGCAGTGCATCCCATCATTTTCCTATGCATTTGTACACTAACTTTGGCTTTTCGGTAGCTCTAAGAAGCTGTAACTTTTAAGAAACAAACGCTCAAATTCCTGGTTTTAATTATAACAATTACATAACCTACCAGTTTAATGCCATTCCCTCGCATCACCGGTCCCCAGAGAGAAGAGATCGGTGCCTGCTTCCCTGTTTCACCTTGAGAATTGCCATGAGGTCTCCTCTGAGTATTCTCTTCTCCAGGCTGAGCAATGGACGCAAATGTGTCACGCATGTGTGTACACTTAGGGACAATCAGAGCTGATGTTAATGGCAATAGGTCTAGCAATATCTTGAAAGAGATGCATTGAGATTGGAGCGATAGAGACACTATAAGCATGCTAATAAGTGCTATGTTTTCCACAGAGCTTAAGGCTCTTCCAGCAAATTTTCATTGTTGTAAGAACAGGAATCATTCTACCCTATGAACCGAATACCTTTATTGAATATGGAAATAAATATTGACAAATTTCTGTCTTCTATATTCTCAATTTTGTCAGACATATCAACTCTAAGAAAAATTATATGTTATATTTTAACTTATTTTTGTACTCATTTAGTGTTTTAGCAGCAATATGTGGGAACATTTGCCTCATTAAAAAAGCTCGAACATATGGACACTTAATGTGAAAGTATACAGAGAAGTTTGCATTACTCATCAAAATGGGGTGAGATACCAATGTATTCTGCATATGCTATGGAATGCAAGGTGAAATAGGGTAAAGAAAAAATGTCAGCTTGTTGACAATAATGAGGAACTGGGGAAGCTAAACCATCAGAGTTGCAGTGCTGAAACTTTGAGGAGAAAAAGCTATTTCACTCCATTGAGAGTTTCTAGTTGAGGTGGACAGGCTCTATGTAGAGGTAAATGATGGGAAGAGGCTTTAACTTATATATTAACATACATATTTTCCTTTTTTTTCTGAGTTTGAGGAGGTAAGAAAGACCCACATCCTATTTAAGTGCTTGCTGGGGTCCCCAGGAATATTGTAACCTGCTGTTATAAGCATGAAGATGGCTAAATCCAAAGATAACTGTCAGGACGAAGGTGTTAACAGTTCTGGGATACCAACATTGCTTTTGTAGTGTGAGTCTATGATAACACAGAGATCTGCCGACATCTGGATGTCTGAATGCAACCAAAAACTAAAGCAGGTATCTGGTAGGTTTAGGAAACGGAGACAGTCATCATGAATGCTTCCAAGCAATAAGATACTTAGGGCAACTCTTGATATCTACATTTGATCAGGTAAGTTGCACATTTTTTGCATGGCAAGCCCACATTTCCAGAGGTCTGAGTACCTCTGTGACATGTTTGTTCTGTATCTCGATAGTGTTTATTTGTCTGTTAATCACATTCCTTTCGTTACAGCAGAGATCTGGACATTTACTGCTGCTTCCAGCTTTTCTGCTGAAAAGGCTCCATGTTTCTAAGATGAAACTGGCTGTTTATGAGGAAAACTATTTACAGACCTTCTCTAACTGCAATAGCCTATTGCAGAGACTAACTTTCTGTGTCTCTCTGCAGACTGCCACTTAAAGTATTTCTCAGACCAGCTGCCGCAGAAGTTACTTCTTCAACCCCTCTCCCTTCTCTAGCTTGGATCTGTTTATACCTCCTGTGAGTCTGTTGTCCTTTCTCCTTTGACAGAACTGCTCAAGTACATAGCAGAGGGGCAAAACCTTTATATTTCCTTAGATTTAAGGCACTCAACAAAACACTTCTTCATTTTTCAGGTACTTTGCCCTACCCAACAACAGCAGTTAAGACTGTGGAACATACTGGGAAAAGCTTCAAAGGACAATTAGCCTTTGCAGTTCCAAGCAGGATAACAAGTGCACTTTCTGCAAATTGTGGCATGCCAGAGGCAAGTCATGTGGGCAATGGTGCAGAAACTGGGGAATCATCAATGTCCCTTTGCTGAAAATTTCTGCAGAAGGAAAAGGAAAAGACAGACTGCAAGACATCATCATGAGCTAAGACAGTCTATAAGAGAGTTGAGGTATTTATTTATGCTAAAAGCTAGAAAGGTATTCTGTCTGGCAGCTATGAACTTCTTGTTTTATAATTAAAGAGGCTTGAGAGTCTCCTCGTTTGATAACATATTCCAGCTGTTTAAGGAAAAATACTAGAAGACTTGCAACTAAGTCATGAACGGCCAGGAATTCAGTAGTAGCCTAGACTTCAGATAGGCAGGATTGGGGTTTTTATTATTGTCAAATAAAAAAGCAAGCTTTAAAAAAGATTTCAACTAAACATTATGCTGTACTCCATTATGCACTCCATAATTACACTTTATAGGTTCAAAAAGAAAACACTTACTTGCAAAAACTTAATCCAGAATGAAAGTAATCCAAATATATCAAGATAAATAGTATGATTGAAATTTTATTCTCAATAACTCCTTTTAAGACTATGAACTGCAGCATAAATGAGGAAAATCAGTACAACAGTTATTCCTATAAAAAGTTCCTGGGTTTTATCAGGATGTATTTAATTACTAAGTGCAATACACAAGGCTTATATTCTAATCATTCTTGTGAGA
This sequence comes from Atrichornis clamosus, assembly GCA_013400975.1. Classification (NCBI taxonomy): domain Eukaryota; kingdom Metazoa; phylum Chordata; class Aves; order Passeriformes; family Menuridae; genus Atrichornis; species Atrichornis clamosus. Next base: position 67,695 of record WBMZ01003120.1, on the reverse strand, counting down.
GTCACTTTAAATACAAAGTTTCATTTAGTGTACTTAACTGTGTCTTTAGATGCATCTAAAAATTTTGACAATAAAACTGATTCTCTTAATGGACTTTGCCAGGTCAGAGCATCTTAAATTAGCTTTTTCAGAGCAATTTATTCATTTTGTATAGAAAGCTCTGACTGGATTTCCCTATGGGCATTTCTTCACACTTACCTACGCTGAATTTCACGCGTAAACATTTATGCTGTCCCACCTACCTTTGGCTATGAGCATATACCCTAAGAATCACCTTAAAGAAACAACATCCTGGTGGGTAGCAATGTAGACCTCATGTTATTTTAAACACTTTGAACTGGAAAAAGTGACAAAACAGGGATAGGGAATGGCATGAAGTTGTGTAAGGGAAGGTTTAGATTGGATATCAGAAAAAGGTTCTTCCCACAGAGGGTGGTTGGGCACTGGAACAGGCTCCCTAGGGAAGTGGTCACAGCACCAAGCCTGACAGACTTCGAGAAGTGTTTGGACACTGCTCTCAGGCACATGGTGTGACTCTTGGGGATGGTCCTGTGCAGGGCCAGGAGTTGAACTCGATGATCCTTGTGGATCCCTTCCAACCTGAGATATTCTGTGGTTCTGTGATTCTATGACTATTGACCCTGACTCTCCCTGCCTAGTTTTCTCCAATGCCCTGCTCCATGCTAGGGATGGGACAGGCTTTGACTGCTGGGCTTCTTCAGAAATGTATTGAAATTTAAAAATATATGTATTTGGTGCACCTATTGGGCAAGGAGAAGGAATCAAGTTAGCCAACATCTCATTAAAGTATTGCTACTTTTAAAATTTGTGTGACGGGGCTATGACAATGCCAACTTCTAAGATATATATATATTTGTGTGTGTGTGTATAGATATATATATATGTATATATGTACCTGGAAAAAAAATGAACAGGTATGCAAAGAAAAAAAATTATTCAAAATGCATGGGAAAAATAAGAGACTTAAAATGATACAGAAACCTAAAAAACCCACAATAACAATGAGAAACAGATTAATTTTATTTCATAACTTGGTGTTTCCCTGCCCTCATCTATGTTTGGAAGTTTTTCACACATGGTAAGCAAAAACAAGGGAAGGAATCTTAAATCATGTACTTTTGGGGTTTTTTTATTATTATTTTCTTCAGATATACAAAAAAGTTCAAGCATATTCATAGATTACACTTCTATACAATAATAAAAAAACCCTAAACACAAACTCTCCTCCCAACCCCGAAAACAAACAGAAGCCTTTATATTCTTGTCTTCTGAGTAAAATTACATTAACTACAGAGTAATGCTTACAAGTAAACACATTGCCCAGGGCCCATATTCCCCAAACTGAAAGTAATGCAGACATAAACTTCTCAACAACTTCACAAATTACAATGTACTTTTATGTGTATATATTTACATGTATATATATGTATATATGTCAACTCACACCCACTGATCAAGGAAGGTAAAAGTCGTTATTCTTATGATGCCCCAGAAGAATATGTTTCCAGGATCAAAGAACAGTATGATGGGCCACTTTTAAAAATAATTTATTCTTCTCGTCTCTAATAAAAACCCCCCAAGACTTCACAGTATGCACCATCAGACTCAAAAGATTGCTGTTCCTGGGTTCATTTTTATATTCCTTTCTCAAGGAACATCCCACTGACCCAAAGAGGAATCTAATCCGAGCTAACTAGAGGCTAGTTAGTAAAATGGCATGAAGAGTACCTGAATGAGGCATCCTTTCTGTTCCTTTTTAAACATTGTGAGGAAAGAGATGAAGGTGTGAAGGCTGCATGAGGCTGGAGAGAACATTTTCGGTCAGTTTTGAGCATCTTTTCTCTCTTGCAGAAGGAGCAATTCACTATTTTTCAAAATATAGCAGTTGAAGTCCAAAGTGCAAGGTTTCTACCCTTTTGACTCCATTTTGTGTCAGTTACAGTTCAGGCACATTGCAGCATATTTTAGGAGGGACTATGCACTTGAAGACCAGGTTCAAGACAAAACAGACTGCAAGTCTGCATTAGAAGTAGAAGTAATGGTTTTAATTGTAAAAATATTTACATGTTAAAAAAAAGAGAGAGATTTCAGTATAAACGCCAAAAAATTTCTGCCACAGCAAAACACAGAAAACAGTTAAACAATTGTGGTAGCGAGAAAGGTGCAATTATGTGAAAGTGAATGGTGAAGCATAGCTTCCAGGCAAATTGATGGCAAGGGTTAGGTGGGTTGCATATCACTAAGGCTGGCCTTGTTGGCAAAAAATGTGTAGATTAATTAATACTAAGCCTGTGAAATGCCACAAAGCATTGAATGTTCACATTGGCTTGTGAACAGTAGTACCAGGTCCACTCACATTTATTCTGCTCCAAAAACTGATAATACTTCAGCAGAAAATAGAACATACAAATATATCACAGTGCATTTTATGGTTTTCCAGCCTCTATTGTAAAGAAGTTCATGATGATTAATGGTGGAAAATTGGTTTTAATCATGTGGTACGCAAAGAAAAATGGCAGATTTTAAGGGACTTGGGCATTGCCTATTGCTTAGGCACAGGAGGTCAGGAACCAGTTCAGCATTTGATGACTGAACCAACCATCCACAATGCCACAGCCTCCTCCTCACTGTTAGATGGAGTTGCAGCGCAGCAAAAGAATACAGTATAGCTTTGTCTTTCTTGTGAGGAGAACTTGTCTGGTGTTTTTCAGGTGGTTTTTGGTTCTCCACTGTCAATGAGGGTCAAATGTATGTAAAAAGCTGTAAATACTATAGGAAAAACTTTGCTTTTGTCTGTCCCCAGTGCATGTTCTGTAGCAGTTGTCTTTCCAAGCACACAGGCAGTTATTGAGATGTGAGAAGAATTAAAGCATGGCATGATATATGCAAACAAGCTGTAGAAGGATATTTCAGAGAAGAATTCCAAACACAGGACTGCACGATACATCTGCCATAACCTATTTTCAGGATGATTGGTACAGCTCCCATTCTCAAGCCTTATTTTCCTTTTTCTCTTCTTCTTTCTGTTTGCCTGCCTGAAAGAAATCCGTTTCTGGCATCTGACTATAGGGATGGGTTTTCAGCAGGTTTTGCTGGCACAGAATCACTCTCCAGTCTGTGGTTGAATTCTCAGGTATCCAGCTGAAAATCTGGTTAATAATCCACACCATCACTGTAAGGAAGATAAACTCACTGCCCAGGTGCAATAGAAAGCTAAATTCTCTGCTGAGGGGGATGGTTCTTCTATGTAGAGTGAATTGGTGGAAATGACTTCTTGATACCAACCACATACAAGCAGCATTGGTACTGTAATAGGTTAATGTGGGAAAGTCTGTTTTCTTACAAAACTGCTCCCCACAGTCCTGAGAAATTAGTAACTTCAAGAAATGCTGAAGTATTTGCAAACATTGTTATTTCTAGTTTTCCTATCATTGTATGAGATGCTTTGCTGTATAAAATTGAAATAAATAATATGAGTCAACCTAACCTTTAGAAAGGTCAATGTGGTTTGACTCTGATAAGCAGTTGGGTGAGTGTTGTGGTGAATTCACAGTGGCTCTGCATTATGCATTAATGATAAAATGACACGCTACTTTTATTCATTCTTTTCTAGAAATACAAGAGAGAAAGGAATGCATCAAGAAAAACAAAAGCAAGCTTAGCAGGTTGCTTAGAATACAACTCCCTTAGCTCCAAACCAACTTCAGTGTATGCTCTAATTCATGTTCTGTAATATTTCACATTCATTGAAAATCAAAAGTCTTTGGTTCAACACTATCATATAACCTGAGAGTAACTTTTGTTCTAAACTTATCCCTTAGTCTTATGCAGCAAGGCTATTTCCAGGCTAACCCTGTTGGATTTGCTTCAGTGCCTTCTTGAATAAACTCAGTTCCTTTAGCACTTCCATTTCTAACCAGTAAATGCTGAAGCGCAATATAAGGACAGCTGGAGTTCTGTCACTGGAGCAAAGTATTTTGAAGGTGGCCATTCAAAAGGAAATGTTTTCTGTGTGTATTCATATAGAGTCTCACAGGTGTCTTTCTTCTGGGGATGTCCAAAGCTAAAATACACTTTCCTGCCGTTGCAAATTGACCTTTACTCCCTCTAACCCATCCATAGGTCCACTGGACATTGATCTGGCTGACATGGTCCTGCCAGAGAATAAACTTTCCCTTCTGTTTTCCAAGCTGTCACTGAGCAGTACCTTGCGGCGAAACAATTGCATGAATTTCTGGTAAAATTCTTTAGATGCAAAATAATAAATGAAGGGATCTATGCAGTTGTTGAAGCAACTGAGGCACAAGGTGAGCTTGTAGGCAGGGTACAAACTGCTGTTGTAAAATAGGCGGATGATCATATGTGCAAGTAGGATAAAGTTATTGGGGGCGAAGCAAGTGATGAACACCAGAAGGACAATGGTCGCCAGGTATATGGATCTAGTCTTCTGCCTATTACCATATCTGCTTGATGTCTGAATTAGCTTCCTAATGATACCAATGTAGCATCCAACTGTTACAACAAAAGGGATCAGGAAGAGCACAACAAATAAGGTGAGGAGAAAGGCTACCCAAGCTACAAAGTTGGGCAGCATATCCCATTTCAGGACATCAAAACAGGTTATAATTCCTAATTCCTTCACTTCATAGGTCAGATCTGTGCTTTCTAGTGGGTAGAAGGCTAGTAGCAAGAAAATCCACATACCTAGGCAGGCAGCCAAGGCATATCTTTTTCTTCTCCACTTGATCAACTTCATGGGGTATACCACACCCATGTACCGCTCAATGCTGATAAAGGTCATGGTCAGTATGGAAGAATACATGTTGGAGTAGAACATCACAGTCACAAGGCTGCAAAGAGTCTTGCCAAAGCTCCAGTGATTGCTCTGGATGTGATAAAAAATCTGGAAGGGAAAACAGCTGGCCAGCATGAGGTCCGTGATGCTTAGGTTGATCATGAAGATAACAGAAGGTGTTTTGGGTTTGATGTGACAGCAGAGTACCCAAAGGGAGAACAAGTTGCCAGGGATGCTGATCAGAGCCACCACTGTGTACACAACTGGGAGAGTGATGGAGACAGTTTTATTCTGGAGCATTGCCAGTGTCAAAGTGTCCAGGTGGGATATGTTTTTAACCATTATTCACAAGGGGGTTGTTGATCCCTGTAAGACAGCTGGATCATATCATGAACACTTGGCTTAAAAACCTAGAGGAGAAATGTCAAGTGAGAAAAGCAATATGTCAAAACAGAAATTTAGAATGTAAGTCCTTTATTAATCAACTAACAAAAATTCTTTAGTTTGACAGATTTTCTCTGAAGGTACAGAATCCATTAAAATTAGTTTCTGAAAACTCTTGTCTCCCTCCAAATCATGGTAATGTTTTACCAGTCTCACTTCCTATCTCTGAACAGTTACTTTTCCCCTGCTACATGGCTTTCTGACATTTTGAAACATAGAATCATTAAGGTTGGAAAAGACCTCCAAGATCATCGAGTCCAACATTTGACCAAACACCGCCATGTCAATTAAACCATAGTACTAAGTCCCATGTCCTGTAATTTCTTGAACACTTCCAGGGATGGGGACACTACTACTTCCCTAGGCAGCCCATTCCAGTGCTTAACTCCCCTGTCAGTGAAGAAATTCTTGGTGATGTCCAACCTGAACCTCTCATGGTGCAGCTTGAGGCTATTTCTTCTAGTCCCCTTGCTGGTTGCCTGGGAGAAGAGGCCAATCCCCAGCTGGTTAAACCTCCTTTCAGGTGGTTGCAGAGAGCGATAAGTTTTCCCCTGAANAACATAGAATCATTAAGGTTGGAAAAGACCTCCAAGATCATCGAGTCCAACATTTGACCAAACACCGCCATGTCAATTAAACCATAGTACTAAGTCCCATGTCCTGTAATTTCTTGAACACTTCCAGGGATGGGGACACTACTACTTCCCTAGGCAGCCCATTCCAGTGCTTAACTCCCCTGTCAGTGAAGAAATTCTTGGTGATGTCCAACCTGAACCTCTCATGGTGCAGCTTGAGGCTATTTCTTCTAGTCCCCTTGCTGGTTGCCTGGGAGAAGAGGCCAATCCCCAGCTGGTTAAACCTCCTTTCAGGTGGTTGCAGAGAGCGATAAGTTTTCCCCTGAACCTCCCTCCTCCAGGCTAAACAACCCCAGCTCCCTCAGTCACTCCTCACAGGACTTGTCTCCAGACCCTTCACCAGCTCCATTGCCTTTCTCTGAACACGCTCCAGCCCCTCAATGTCTTTCTTGCAGTGAGGGGCCCAGAGCTGAGCACAGGACTCGAGGTGTGGCCTCACCAGTGCTGAGTACAGGGGGATGGTCACTGCCCTGGTCCTGCTGGACACACTATTGCTGATACAGGCCCGGATGCCACTGGCCTTCTTGGCCACCTGGGCACAGCCTGACTTAGGCTCATCAGCTGTTAACCAGCACACCCATGTTCTTTTCCATTGGACATCTTCCCAGACACTCTGCTTCAGCCTGTATTGCTGCATGGAGTTGTGATCCAAGTGCAGGACTCGGCATTTTGCTTTATTGAGCCTCATACCCCTGACCTCAGCCCATCAATCCCTCCTGTGCAGATTGCTCTGCAGTCTATTATCACACCTCCTGTGTTACTGTAACATAAAGAAAATCACATATCACAAGTTGAAATTAAATTAGTGTCTGCATGAGAACACTGGTCCATAGATTCTCCATGAACTAAGACCATCCTACCTACTCTAGATGTCATGACTTTGATTTTTGTAGTACACAAACAAGTACACTCCACTATTTTCTGACTTTTTTCCCCCCCAATTAAACAGTGATCCATTTCAAGTAAGTTTTGGTTTTTAAACGTTTCCTCTTTGATTTCAATTTAGGGAAAGGAGAACATGCATTCAATTACTCCTGGTATATTTATAATATGAACAGAATATGAGAAAAAAACCCATGAGAATCAGAGACAGATTGCAGTTGTTTGGACTGGTTTGCAGGCTGGAGAAGTAACAAGCCTTCTTCTACCAAAAAGAAAAATTGTTGAGCTTCAGTTTCTGCAAAATGTAAGTTATTTTAAAATGTTCTGTTTGCAGCTGGCTTATTTACATCATCTGTAATTCTGCAAAATTAGTTTCAGTTTTGCAGTCTGCAAAGCAAACCCGTGCTTTCACTGTCTGGCTTACACATATCTTTCTTGGCAGACGCAATAGCTTATGGTTTACCTTATTTATTTTAAGCACCGCAGTAGCATTCAGCAGCTGCAGGCAAGAACCCATGCCTCAATGTGCTACAAGTGTGCTTACTTTCATTAAACTGCGAGAACAGAGGTGCTGTTTCACAAAAGTATGGGGTTGAAAAAGTGAAGATATGTCAACGAATGCCCAGAAAGGTGGAGGATAGATCTACAGTAGTTTCTGTGAAGAGTGACAACAGGGGCCTGAATAGGTGCCAGGTGGTAACTGTGGACACATCTATGCTGTTTAATAACAGGCAGAGAGTGGGTTCAGGCTCACTTCTGCTTGTGGACTCTGATCACCTGCACTATTTAATCCAAGCATCAAGTCGCAAGACACACCTGCTGTAGGAGGTTAGATTAAAAAAACATAGGTGCAAGTTGGTGTCACTTAACCTCATATCTAGTTAAAAAACACCTTTAATTTGTGTGGTCATAGGCCGTGAGCAGTGTAAGGGGTTAGTCTCTCAGAGCTCAGCCATCAGTGCTGGGAAACTATAGCTGGAAATAACCATGCTGACAAAAACAGTGTTTTCTGGCAGAGGCTCTTTCACAACAGAACCACTGATGATTCCTGAGACCTGGCAAATGTGAAGTCTCTACTGAAGGCTGCAGTGCAGCAGAGAGATTATCTACATAAAAGAACTCTTGAGTGCGGTTTCAGAAAAAGTACAGCTACAGCAGCAAGCAGCTCAGTGGGGGCTCATTGAGGTTTTTTGTTGATCTGACCAATTTGACATAGTGCTTCAAATGTCAGCTAAAAATATTCAGAAGTAGTGAGATTCAGTATCAATCAAGTGATATGGACTAATGTTCCTTCCACATGAGCTGTTGGCAGCCTAGAAAAAGGAACAAGAAAATAGGAATTGCCAAGAAATAAGAGATGTACTAATATATCATGCATATGACACAGAGAAAGCATGTTTGAAGTAGTGAAGTGATCATCAGATGTTCACAATTGCAAAAAGTCCTTTGAGCCAAATCCATTGCAAATGAAATTCAGTTCTTTTCAGGGTAGCTATATCAAGAATTAAACTAATACTTCATTTTTCAGAACTTAAAAAAGCACTCACTATCACATAACTCTTGGAAAAAAAATCTTTAATGCTCTCTATTTCAACTCATCTCTCTGTGACTATGAAGTCTATTGCCTCAAAAATTCTTCTCACACCTTTGTGCCTAAACTTCTCTAAACTTTTCAAAATAAACAGAAAATTGTTATGTATATCAGAGTATCCACAGAGCTCTAATAATACACCTTTGCAAGTGAAAGATATTTGCTATCACAGGCCCCAAGATACTATTCCTATAGAACTTGTCAGTACTCGAGGAGGTAGGACTATAGGTGAAAATTTCCATTAAATCTGTCACACTGGTCATAAAGCTATCCAATATGTCTTACATTTTGGTTTGTGTCAAGCGTATTTTCTTCTATGCTTGTTTTTTCTGAGAGTACTTCTTGATAAGAAGGAGGTAAAAATGCACGCATAGATGCTGCTGAACGCAAAACAGTGTCAGCATTCATGGCCTGGCTAAAGGCAAATTTTATGTACTCATGGAATGCTACTGTCAGTAAAACATAAGTGCCTCCAAATGTAGGCACCTCTTGGATTGGATTTCCAGACATCTCTGGAACTGGAGTTGAAAGACACCAGACTTTGTGGTTAGGAGCCTACAAGAGATCTCCAAAAAGTGTAGGTGCCCTTGGCATGGTTTCAGTGTTAAAGATGTCCATCACAAGGAGCAAAAGAATAATAAAATGATGGTTCCTTTAGAGTGTTCTGAAGGAGAGGAGCCATGCAAAACACACAAGACTGATGTGGCAAGTCACTCTCAAGGGCAAATAATATCCTGGAGAAACGTGGAGTACAGAAAATCCTTCTCCCGACTTAGTCTTTTCTTTTGCCAGATTCTCTCAGGCTCTAATCCTGAATTCCTTGTTCAGGAAAGCCTGGACTAGAAGAAAATCCTGCTTAGATTCACCCTTACTTGTAATGTTTTGCTTTTTAAATGCCCAGGTGTGCAAGCTTTGGCTGGGACAGAGTTAATTTTCTTCACAGTGGCTAGTGTGGAACTGTTTTGGATTTGTGCTGAACACAGAGTTGACAATAAGGAGATGTTTTTGTTGTTGCTGAACAGGGCGTACACAGAGCCAAGGCCTTTTCTACTTTAGGTACTGCCATGCTGGCAAGGAAGTTGGGGGTACATGGGAGGCTGAGAGGAGACACAGTCGGGACAGGTGACCCAAACTGACCAAAGGAATATTCCAGACCATATGGCCATTCCCAGTATATAAAGTGGGCAGAATTAAGAGGAAGGGAGGAACATTTGGAGTCATGGCATTTGTCTTCCTAAGTAATCTATGTCAAGTGGTGGGGCCCTGCTCTCCTGGAGATGGCTGAACATCTGCCTGCTCACAGCAAACAGAGAGTTTATTCCTTGTTTCGCTTTGCACGTGTGCATGGCTTTTGCTTTCCCTCTTAAACAGTTTTTATCTCAACCCCCAAGTTTTCTGCTTTTTACCCTTCCAGATCTCTCCCCGATTCTGCCTGATGGGGGCGTGAGTGAGTGACTGCGTGGGGCTTGGTGGCTGGCTGGGGTTAAACCACACCACCAGGTTAAGCTGCTGGAACCACAACGTGCCATTTCAATGTACTTTACCGCTCCCATTATTGCGTCCACTGGGGTTTAGTTAATGCTGTATTTACATTTTCATCTTGCTCAGGGTAACTTCATGTCCTTCCCTCACTGCACCCATAGTCTCTCTCTGTCTCTTGTGGTTTAATTCAAAAATATAATAAATCAAGAGAGAAAAGAATCTCTCTTTAGAGGTTAAGAATTAAAGTCCCCTTACATTTTATGAGTTGTTTCCTTTCAATTTCAGGTTTCCAAGACAATTCAAATCAGTGAAGCTTGCATGGATTCTCTGCAAGAGCAACTTTGCTGCAGGATAATTTTAAAATATCCAACCGAAGCTATGGTTTCATATGCATAATCTATAAAAATATAGTTCTGTTACATAAATTTCCTTGTTAGAAATACATGATTTTGCTTTTATTTTGGGGAGAGCTATATTTAAAATACAACAGACAAATGGACATATTGGTAGACTGAAATAAAAACTCAATAAGTATTCTTCAAGTGGCACAATCCAGTCTTATTGACATTTACAGAAATCCTCAAGCTTCTGACATAGAAAGAGAAATGTTAAGTTTTTCTGCTTGCCTTATTTCTGAAACATTTAGTGGATGAATGTATTTTAGTTTCATATTAGGTACTAAGCACCTATAGCCTCTGGAGTAATACTCACTAAATCCACGTAGGATTTTTTTACTACTCTTTGTACTCACTGGCTCATGGCACTCTGCACAGAAAGCTGACTTGGAAATTCAGTGGTGCCAGGTTTTTACCCAAGCTGTAACCGTAAGCTAAGGTGACACCTGCTTAGTGCTTTTTTGACAGGCATAGTGATTTCATTCCCTTCAATTGACAAAAGATGATAAATAAAATATTAAAGGGTGTACTGAAAATCAAACAGTGAAAAATCACAAGAGAGCTGTGTTATTTCTTTGCTATGGAAGAGTAACAGTAGAGTCTTTTTTTAGGGAACTGCTAAAAAGAGCGGATGTGTTTTCCTTCTTACATCTATTATCTTCCTGTTGTCAATGTCAAGTGCACCTGTGAAAAAGACTGAAAAACCCGTGAGTGAAATGAAAGTAGGAATTGTCAATTTAAAAAAAAAAAAACTTTTGAGGTTTTGTGATTTGAGATGGAAAAATAAATCTCAAAATATATAATGCAGCAGAAAGCCTCTCAAAGCCTATTCTGTTTCATAATTTTTGGTTCACTACCTGTCAAAGCACTATTGCATAGGGAAAAAAAGGTTTTATTTCATGAATTCTTTGATATTATTACACTTTTAGAAAGGCAGCCTTCTAGCTGAAAATTGTACGTTGGCATGTTTCAGATTACAAACTAAAATTCAATTTCAACTCAATTGCAAATGGATTTAGAATGAAGCAAAGTGAAAGCACAGATTTTATTGTAAGCACTTAGAAAAATCATATTAATAGTTTTTCATCAATGCAAATGTGGCTGAAGAATGTATTTTGTTTTGTTTCAAAAGTGGTTTTTTAGATTTTTTTCATTTTTCTTTATTTTTTACTCACTCAGTTTAATGCTATTACAAAGCAGGAACAAGAACTAAAGTGCTACGATAGTTTATGTCTACCTAACTGTAGCTAAATCTGGAGAAGAGGTAGGGATTCTCAGTATGGAGTGTTCCTCCTGGCAATTCAACCCCTCCTGGACTGTCTGAATTACTAGTGAGATAAAGATAGAAGCAAATAAAAGCACATAAAACAAATGCTTAATTTCTATTGTAGACTGAGTATGAGGAGAAGAAGGAGTCAGGAAGGCAAGGAGCCTAGAGCCAGTAATTTTGAGCTATGAGGAAAAGCGACAAATACTTTGATATTTAAATAGAGTAAGGGGTTTTAATATGAGGAACAAGAAGAACAAGTGCCCTTTTACAACACATCTCAATTACTGTTCCTATAGCATCATTTATGCAATTCAGAGAAACACTTCTGCAAATGGTCAAGTTCACCAAACTGAGGAATGTAAATGAGTTCATCTCTGATTGTGTGTTTCTTAAACTGAACGTGGGCCTTACCGAACGAGGCTGCAGGTTTTGTCTTGATGGTTCTTTCTCACCCTTGCAATAAATGTTCATGCAAATTTTAGCTTGCAGGGTTACATCTCTACATCTCTAAAAGCCAAGAGTTTGGTTTACTCAGTCAAAATGTGAACCTAAGTCTTCTAAGAAAGTTCTTTGTATTTGGACTTCCTTATTCTTTTAGCTGATCTTTTTTCCTATTGTTTTGTTCTTAGTATCATTATTACAAAGGTCAGAAACTGTTGCCAAGCCTGTTATGTTATCACAAAGGCATTATTTGATGTTTTAGCTTACTTTCTTTTAAGAATAAATACATTTGGGAAATGAGACTTCTACCCTCTGTGCACTTGTGTGTGCAAGTATTACTGAGCAAAGAAAACAAAACTGAAAGCATCTAACTAACTGGGATATTCCTGACCTTCCATGCCATTTAGCTGGAGAGAATAAAACAGGTCTTTATTTCTTATTTTTCACCAAAGGTCATCCAGGTGAAGGATATAAGTAAACCGTATGTGTACCTTCACTGCAAAAGTTGGCATATTTTTTACAAGGAAAAAATTACACTATAATCACTATTTTAATCAAAAACTCTTACAAACTTCAGTCTTTATCATAGTATACCCAGTCAAAGTAAACCCTGTGGTGGTTATAGCTCTGACCTCAAACAGTCAGGGCAAGGTAAAACAAGAGTGTCTTCTTTCCACAAGAATTTCACATTGAGAGGTAAAAAACCCTCTATTTTTTCAGCAAGTAAATATAGAAGCATTACCAGCTTTCATGTAGTGGAGGGGTGCATGCCTCCACCTGTTAAAGCTGTACCCATCTAGAGAAAAGCAACTTTATTCAAAAGTGAAGAAAAATAATCCTATCATTTCTGCCTACTAGGGAGTGCTTCTGTTCTTCAGCCCGAGAGAGTGCAAGCACACAGTTTCCAAGATTGAACCAAAACAGTCTTACTGTGAAATTTAAATATACAGATGAGAGACAAAGAAACTCCACAAGGAAATACTGCACTGAATCTTCAGAACAACTTAAGCAGAAAAATTAACTGTGCATATCTACTTTCAAATTTCCTGTGTCTGTCCTGGACTCTGCAGTTTTGCTGATAGTTGAATTTTAGTTCACTTGAACCTTCACATTTGCTAACTATAAATCAGCAAAGTCAGGATTCTGTGCTGGTGTTAGCAATGTTCACTCTAATTTTGGTAAGATTTGCATGAACACAGCCACTGACATCTGTGTCAATAAGCCAGTTCAGAGTGAAACTCATCAATGTGGTCTTTAAAAAATTCATTTCTACAGTAGTCAGGTTTTTGGAAATAGTAAATCTGTGGGTCAGTATTGACAAAAACCTCTAGCATCTGAGGTGTGATTTTACAGTTCAAGTGCTAATTAAATTAAAAAATAAAGCAGTCTGCAGTTTTCTATATCAGCGTGCAAGACAGCTTAAAAAAATTATGTAAGCAAAACCTTAGGTCAGTTGAAGCCCGAGTTGTGTAACTCCACTGATAGATTTTCTAGGCTGCTTTAAATTTCAGTCAAAGTAGGCAACCTAAACTGGACTTAAAGAGGTTCGTATTTATGGGCTAATAGCTGGAATATTATATGTGTGTATATATATATATATATATATATATATAGTGGCCTTTCCTACATAAGCAGAGTTGGTAAGCTTAATTTTTTGAGGATTGATATTTTAAAAAAGATTAGCAAAGCTAAGGCAACAGAAGAGTTCAATTTAACCACTCAGGAATTCATTCAATAGGACTTAGAGTCATCTGTGGTTACTGCCCATGTGCACACTTGTATTTCCCAAGAGCACAAGGTAACTTGCTTCTTGGAGAAAAAATGCTGTCTTGCACATCAAGCAGTTCCTGAAACTTTGCTGACACCTGGCAGGGAACCTTCACTTAAATGGCCCACAGTGTTTGTCAGATGGTGCATGGCCATGAATAATCAGCTTGCAAATCTCCTTTTAACTACTCTGGCAGACATCCTATGTAGCGTGGAGTTATCCTGTGCCAGAGGGCCCTCCTGCAGGTACCTTGCCCTTGAGTTATGGCAGGATGGTGAAGATTTGTGTTTTTACAGAACTTTGACCACAGAAAGTACCTGATTAAATTGAAGTGTAAATAACACATGAACTGATTTCCTTTATAATTTTAAATTTTTAAATATTGTCTATGTCCAAGATTGACAGACAATGGCTTCTGGTCAGCAGCTACTTCCCACTACAAGTAATTGCCTCACATAGCTATTGTGAGTCAGAGGAAAAAGTGTAGTCAATCATTTCCCTTCTGACCTCAAATTTCAGGAAGAGATTTTAACAGTTTATTGGCACAAGGTATTTGTGGTAGACAATATGGCAGATTCCTAAGAGAGAATCCCTCAATCTTTAGAGAACTTGGTAGTCTTACATTGAATCTATATGGTCCAACTGGCATTTTACAGCAAACAAATATATAAAAATGCACACATATATAAGCAAATGTGTATATATATATTCTATTTGAAATCTGTACTTTCTATCTTTTCATCTCTCTTTTCTGTGAAGCTCTCTTCGAGTGTTTCCTCTCCTGTTCAGTCCACAAAGGAATTGAGGTACAGCTGCCTGCATGCTCTTGCAGATTATCTTTAGAGATTAAAAAAAAAAAAAAAAAAGAAGAAGAAGAGAAATAAAGAAAGAACCTCAGATGTTTTTTCTCATACTTGCAGTAAGGATATGACTGTCTGTAGCTGTTGATTGATTTAGTATATGATGGAGCCCGTAAACAGGAGAGGCCACCAAGCTTTGCAAGTATACCTGAAAGGATAATTTGATGTGATATTTCAGAAATGTTTTGAGCAAAGAATGTAGAGTAATTCAAACATCTGTATAACATACTGGGGACAGAAATTGGAAGCAGTATTGTTAAGGGTGTATCATATAACTTGGTTGAGCAGATGGGCCTTCTTCCACTGCTTCCACTAGTTGGTCTCAGTACCTTCAAAACCTCTTTCTGTCTCCCAGATAAATAGACATGTTCCGAAAAACCTGTGCTGGATCCATAACAACTGGTGACTTGTAAATACAGGATTAATTGTTGTTCCTCTTGTTAAGTAAGTTCTATATGAATATGCAAAACTCCTTCCAGTAGTACTAAGTGGTAGGATTTGGGTATAGTTGACACCTTTCCTGCTTGATTTTTGCTACAGCTATGAATTTATCATCCACAGAAATCCAAGTGTCTATTTTAGAGTGAGTTGGAAAGTGTGGATACCATGTACTGTACTGGGCAGATGTCCAGTGGCCATAACATTCTCATATGTAGTCACTTCTACAGTAAATACAGGTGTTTGAAGCTAATTCCAGCCTGTTTTAAACATCCTGTTGATTCAGATCCTGATTTCCCAGAGGCCCATAATTGCTTGGATTCTGTCAAAATCTGAACTAGTTCACTTAAACATAGTTGATCTCTTTCACGCTTGAGCTGCTCATCTGCTACTTTAAAATGACCAGGTCAGCTTCTATGTGAAAATGAATTGACACAGAATAGGATCATTGTTTTACCTGTATCTTTTTTCACCTGTGTGTCAAAACCTACAGTCAGTTTTACATGATCATAAAACTGTTTCTGTAGGAAGGACTCAGAATAAAAATTATTTTGCCTTCAGATGGTCCTGCTGCAGTACTTGCTCAGCACACATCATTTAGCCCTTACTGACAGGCCGCTTACCAGACCAACTCCTCTGCTCTCTCCTCAGGTGCCTTCAGCAATGTTCTGAAGGTGAACTCCTGCACGCTGGGCATTCTTCTGACTCGTATGTCAGTTTGGAGTAATTCTCACATCAGCACTAGTGAAACCAGTCTTGGCTGATAAATACAAGCCCAGGGGCTCTGTAGGAGCTAAACTGACTTGCACTTGGCAGCTTTCTTGCGTATCTTATTCTCTGTTCCTGAAAGGGCAAGAGGAGCTAGGTATACAGAAAGAATGAGCCTCTCTTCCTGTCAAACTGTACCTCTTACTGGAAGGCTTTGATACAAAAATGGGCTGCTGGAGGCTCTTTTGTATGACTGGAACTGATGTTGTGTTCACTCATTCCCCTGTACCTCCTGTCAATACCCACTGAATATAGGTGACTGCTTATATTCCAGGAGGAGAGGTGTGCCTGGGCTGACAAAGGACCAGTAGGCAGCAATGTACACAATCCAAGGCAGTGGGAAATGTGAGCTCGTTCCCTAGCCCTTTGGACAATGCTTCCTCCCAGCTTGGCCTGAAAGGACTAGTGGTTGGGGCTCACCTCAGGTCACCTCCATAAGAAAACTTGCACAACTCTCAAATCACAGCTCTTTCCTTTGCCCAGTTTCTTTTGCTGCTTATTGTCACAGCTCAGAATGTGAACTCTGAATTATGTCCATACTACTAAGCTATATATGACTGTATTTTTCCAGAGTGATGTTCAGCTGCTCATGTATATGGTCTTGTAAGTGGTTGTGGTTCTCTTCTAGAGAAAGTTTCTTCATTTTTGCAACATTGCCATCAACAGTCAATAGTATTCAAGCTACAGTCATGGGGTACCCTGGCTGTTTCTGCCTTTTAATTACAGTCATATCATCTGTGGAGGCCACATGGCATGACCAGGATACATTTATTTCAGGAGCAGTCCTGTAGGTCTGGTATTCATGCAGCTCTAAGTGAAGTCTGAGGCAACTCTGTGTGTTGCATGCACAGCACCTTAGAGCTCTTTGCACGGTAGGTAGAAGCCAGCTCATCGGTGTCCAAGCTTGTGCAAACTCCTTTTGTTCACGTGCTGAAAGAACTGAAAATTGGCTTTTCTGCAAAAGCTCACAGCTTATGTTGAGCATCAATAACTGCAGCTGTGCTGCTTGTGGCTTGCACAGGGCACAGTATGAATTCACAAGTGCCTGAACAGTGCAGAGCACATGCACCCAAAGGCACAGTGCACAGGTTAACAGGAACCTCAGAAATTGCGAACTATAGGAGCAGATATGACCTAGTTTTAAAAGCCGTGTTGTATATGCACAGAAAGGAGAAACAAAGAGCCAACATAATTATTACTTTCTCCATGATTTAACACTTTTTTCTTGACTTCTCTTCAGCTTGGCAATTTGATACCAGTTAGAGGTATGACTGGTAACATACAAGAAATAGAGATTATAAAATGGGAAAAAAAAAAAAGATTTCTAAGAAAGGCTTCACCTTTAGTTCAGTTTCTTTGTGACTACTTGAGCTATCACACTAATACAAAGAGATACAACAGGAATAGCACCCTGAAACCACATCTGCTTCATTCCTCTGAAAATCCTCGAGTGCAGGTGAGACAGCAGATTAAAGCTCAGCTTTTCAGGTGAACACAGCTGCAAGTGCTGCCGTATTCAGGCATTGATTTTCCTCTCCAGTTCTCTCTGCACTGAAGTCACTTAAATGCATAAATAAGAGAGAAACTGGATTCTATCCATGTCTAACATACTCCTTCTACTTTGAGTATATAAATGCCTTAACTATAGTCAGATATATGCTGATATATTGTTATAATGAAATACTCACAGGCAGAGTCAAACATGTTCTGCAGCTGATTTTGTTGGGGGAGCCAGTCTCCAGGATCCATTACAAGAGCTTCTTACTGGCGTTATTTGAGTTCCTCTTTATTGCTAGCAAAATACTTTGAGATATCTGGATTTTGGCTGCTATGCAAATCACTACTTGAATCTTGCCATCTAGAGAAAAAAATGCCAGTGAAGACACTGTGCTTTCAAGGGTGGTACTTATTAACCTGCTCACTAAAAATTAGTGTCTTAACTATAATATTTATGACCCCAGCATTTAGCTTCAACTTAATAGAGCTAATTTTGTGTATTACATTTGGCAACACTATACCTCATAATCACTTCTACTACATATATCTTGTGATCTGCTATTTTTAAGCACATGGGCAAAAAACACATTCATGCAATGTAAGCAAAGGTGTGGATCCATATCTTATCAGCCATTCTATGTATTTGATCACACTCATACAGGCAAAGGGGGTTGCTTATCCCTCTTGGATAAAGTTTTGCAAAGCAGTTCCAGGCTACCATGTGAGAAAGTGTATATTCATTACTATGCCATAGGACACACTATACAACAGTCAATATATTACCACCTTACGCCCTACTTTATCTCTGCCATGAGTTGTCTGCACATGGACACAGCGCTCCAGATGTGTCCTCACCAGGGCTGAGCACTGGGGCAGGATCACCTCCCTTGACCTGCTGGCAATGCTCTTCCTAATGTACCCCTGGATACCACTGGTCTTCTTGGCCACAGGGTCCATTGACTTGCTGAGGCTGCAGCCTCTCCCTTTGTCCATCTGAATAACTTGAACAAAACTGTGCCCAGTACTGACTCCCAGGGAACACCCCTAGATACAGCCTGCTGACTAGACTCTGCTCTAGGGCAATTTTGATGACAGTTATGCTCCAATAAGATACAAATAACAATAGAGCAGTAGGAGACAGCACTTTGGAGACAAAATTTGGGTTGTTGTGAGCCCTAGAGGTCTCTAAGGGGGGTGCTCTGAAATATTACCACATTCCTGCAGTTTTAGTGTGTAAGTTGACAATAGATGCATTGAAAAATGATATAAATGCATTTGAGAATAAAGGAAGTGTTTAGTGAAGGTGGTGCCATCAAGAAAATATGGTTTGACATAAGCTAAAACAGGGCAAGGTTTCTGTTACTAAAAATTAAAGTTATAGTTTCTTAACTAAAAATTAGAGGGAGCCAACTGGCACAGAAGAGCATATAGTTCAGGGTGACACATATTTAGTGGTGGGAATGTTATTAAATCCTCTACAGTTTTAGAAAAAAGGACAGGAAAAGGTGTTAAGAAAGGCCAGGAAGGAACCAGACAAACAGTTTCTATGTGTGAAGTGGATGAAGCACATCACATGAAACAGTCAGCCATAAAAAACCCCAGATACATACCAGGCTGATTGCCCTGGTTTTCAGCTGGGAATCTGATCTAATTTAGGCATCTGAAAAGACTGATAAAAGAAAGAGACTGTGAGAAATGGTATGGCCGAGGCACACAGATAGAGCCCTGCCAAAACGGGCCATGACGCCAGAGGTTCAGTACTGTTGCATTACAGGAAGTTTTGTGTCATGTCCAGTAAACAATTCAGCTGCATCAACACATGAGACAGAATTTCCATGGGCTGAAGGCTGTGACTGGAGGACTGCATCATCAATCACATAACAAGGGTGGTAAATGTGGCGGTGATGTTCTTGGGATAGAAAAATCAGCTGGGAGAGCAAACAATATAGAAATAACAAAACCTTTCAAGTACCTCTAACCAAACTGGGAAAAAGCACTGTGGTGTGATGTGTGTCTTGTGGCAAATGTGATTCTTTGTGGAAACCAGCTATTCAAGATCCAGTGGGGAGCCCTTCCAAGATGAGGATTAGCAGCTCTCAACTCAGGCCTCTGTCATCCTAGTCTCCACAGCAGGAGCACTGACCTGGGGTCTCCTGCTTCCCAATCAAGACACCAAAGAGCTTTGGCCTATAGCCTATTGCAAATAAATTTCTACAACCTCAACTGCTTAACTGAGACTTGTTAGAAAATGGCAAGCTTGAAAGCAGGGCCCTCATGAGGGCTTCCCTATCACAAGGTTTTGGTTCCCTTTTTCACTCTGTTGTAGTGCCATAGACCTTGAAGGAGAATTGCTGCTGGAAGCTGCTTCACTGGCAGGCACTTGATGCTTTGGCAGTGGATGAGATGATCCCAGTCACCAGAGCAACCACCTTCTCTTCTGAAATCCCAAGGATGCCCTCAGCTACCTGGGAGTAGAGATGGGATGGTGCTTTTGAAAATGCAGCCTGCTCCCCTGCTCATTGTGAAAGAAGATCAGCACCAACTACTTTCTCACTTCCCTTTCTGAGAATAGTGGAGGTTATCTATTTTTTGCTATTACTTAGTTCCCAGCTCTGTTTCGGGACTCGTTGCTCATGCTTGCTCATGGGAACTTCAGGGGCTCAGTGCTGTCTTGGGGTTTTCCCACAGAGCTGCCAAGACTATGCTCTCCCCAGCCCTGCTGAAATCCCCTGGAACCTGAGCACATTTTCTACACGTGCACGCGGTGTCCAGCCAGCATCTCCATGTGGCATCAGCTTGGCAGTGGAGAGGCCCGCTGGGGCACACGAGATGAAGTCACCCATGCCTGTGACAGTCACTGAGCCCACGGACGGGGTTAATGTGGTTTGGCAAGCAAATGATGGAAACAGCCAGTGTTCCGAGGCTCTTTCAGGGCACTGGAGGAAACAGACCTGAGTCCTTTTCATTTTAACATCTCAGTAAGACTTTTATAAAAACATAAAGGCAGTGTACATTTCAGGAGAGCAACTTCAGTATCCTTTCTTTTTCTCTGTGTGTTTCTCTGTCGCACTTCGCCTTATCATCACTCAAATATGCAGAGAGAGAGAGAGGAAGAAAAGGAAAGCAGAGTTTCAAGCTTTAAGATAAATCTATTTTCTTGACGACTATGCATTACATTTTCATAAAAGAGCTTGGAAAGGCAAAATAAATTCTTACAAACCCTTCTAGCCTCATCCATTCATCCATGCAGCTGAGCAAACCATAATGCCCTAACATACTAAAGATAAGAGTGCAGTGATAAAAAGATGTTTCACCACACAATGTGAGGAAAGTTTCTTACGAGTTAGGCCTAGCTTCTCTGTGGAGGTTCCTCTTTCAATTCTTTGAAACTCTTAAAAATACACACACAAAAAAACAACTTTCAAAAGCAGTTTCCTCAGTTCAGACCTCCCGCCACTCCCACACTATAGATGCTTCTAAGATGTACTATAAACTACATGTAAAAGTTACTTGTGTTTGTACTGCGTAGGCTGATAGTTTTTAGAGCATTCTGTTACAGCATGATGTAAACTAACACACACAAAATCCCCAAGGTAGTTTTGCTTACCTGTTTCTTTAATGTAAAAGAAATCTATCCTTTTTTTCCCAGGTTTAATGGAAAGACAAGATACCTAGATATTCACCAGCTCAAACCTATCTTTTCTTTTTAAAGGTTATACAATCACAACAGGAAGTATTTTGAAATGGTCCCACTAATCACAAGACAGACTACTTTTTAGTCTGAACATGTGTTTATACTAGTCTCCTATTTTTAGGTCACATCACATGCCAACTCCTTACCACTGCCATTTGTATTAATGGTGGGGTTTGCTCTTTTTTTCTCGTTTCTTTACACACCTGGTGCAAAAACAATATTTGGAAAATGTGCTAATTTTGCCTTAAGTCCTCAAAAGGAATTAGGCATCCATATATTTTAGGAATCAGACTTTACCAGTAGCATTCCTAAGTAGTTTCCATGCATCCTTCTGCCAAAGCAGACTTACCTCCGGCTGCCAAAACTGTCAATGAGAACATAGCAACGATACTGTGCCCGGTGTGTCAGTGGACTCCCCACAATGGCACGATGTCCAAAGCAATATGACTTTCTACATTAGAGTAAGGAGCCACCTAATTGAACATGCTTGTGTAAAAGGATGGCTGTGGAACTCCAGGAGCACTTCTAAAGTGCTGGGATGAAGTGGACTGTGGGCAACACCCACAATGAGCTTCCTCATTACCACTCCTGCAGAAAGCCATGTCAATAAGGAGATGAAAATGCTGATGATTTCTTTGTGTCTCTTTGTGAAGAAAGCATCCTTGCAATTACAAGAGGTAAATGATTCAGAGTCAGGAGTCTTCTGAGGGTTGACTGGCTTGACAAGAGTTGGCAGGACTGTGGATGTGTTCTTGAGGATGATAAGCAGATCATCAATTCCAGTGCTCTTTCTTTCACTTGCTCGATGCCTTTTGAAAAGTCACTTTCTTATTCTGATATAATTTTTTCTTTAAATAATAATACTAATATATTTGCACTGCTCAGTTATCTTGATGCTGATGGTTCAAGAAATATTAGTGTCTTGTTTTTTAAATACTGCAAGAGTTATAGGGAGAACATAATAAGTGGCTTTTGAAATTGAGCACTTGTACCTTAAGTGGTGTTACCCACATAATGAGACTTCCTAAATCAATTATCAAAATTAAAAAAAAAATTTATTTAGAGATAGTGGATTTTTTCTGCAAGAATTCTAATAATATAATAATATCCTACAAGAAAAAGCCTCCACAAACTGCAAGGTACTAAAAGATTTCCTGGTTTTAAAATGACTTCATATTACAGAATCATGTGTTATTTTTTTATACTGCATTTCTGATGTCTCATTCTTGTTGCTAGTGAAGCCAGAGTTCAGCTAAAACCCAGGTAAAAGACTTTAGAAACTGAGTGTAAAAAGAGGTTGTGGTTAGTTTTGCACAATCACAAAAAAAAAAGAGACACAGGAGAGCAGCAAGTACCGCTACCACAGGAGGCAGTTAATACAAAATGTAAATCCACAGAGACAGCCCAGTGCACCCACCATCCACACAAACTCTGCTTCAGGTTATAGAAACGTAAGTTTCTACACCTGCCTGACCAAGAATCTCCATGGCCCCAGCTGAGATTTCCCACAGCTCATTGATTCACAATTAGGCATTTTACCATGAGATCGAGAAAAAGAGGAAAGAAAGCTAAACAAGAGAAAATGACTTAGTCCCTGAGAAAGCTTCAGCTTTTGACACTTAGTGGAGGGTTCCAAGGAGACCTCTAGATATAACCATGTGTTACAACTGGAATTTCTCCTGCAGCGAGATGTTTATATCTGTCTTATCTCATAAAAACCAGAAGTATCCAAACCAGCAACAACAGTACTGTTCACATTTCCCAAATATCACACAATGGGGATGTGGGAGATATTAATTTATTTCTCTCTTCAGAGCAATGAGATTTAAATCTACACCTTCCACCAAGCAATAAGATTTTCTATTATTGACTTCATATAAAACATATAAATTATATAGAAATAGGAACTGCAGTTTGGATGTCTTGTCCTCTCAAGTACTAAACAAACACTACAGTTTGTTTTTCTCATCCATGCAATTTATATCTCTGTGGTACCATGCAAACTGCGACAAATTCAGCCACAGGAGTAAAGACAAGTGTTAGGTGAATCACAGGGTGGTTAATGCAACCAAGAATGCTTGGTTCCAATTGGGTTAGGTAAACATCCATAGTCTGTAGGAAGTGCCCTATGTATCCACAGGATTAAAGGGCACATGGCATTGACACCTTGCTTCTGGCTGTATCCCATGCAGGATGTACTCCAGTTAGACTCCAATAAGTGTTTTGGCTATTTATGGTGTACTGGGTGCTCAAACTGATGCAGTGCAAAGAACAGTCTTCCCACCCCTCCACAACAGTAGTTCATTTCAGGCCTTCAGCCTGAGCTGGCTATTAGGATATATGGGCTTCTGAGCACTTAGTGACAGGGATTCATAGTTTTGATATTGGGCACCTTTAGGAAAAGCTGAGCAGTTGAAGACCTCAGTCTTAGTTTTAGCACTTGCAGTGATGACAAGAGAGTACTTAGGCTCCTAAAGCCTTTTTCAGTGCTAGCAAAAAGGTCAGAAAATGGAAGTTCTACCTGTGATGAAAGTTTTCTTCTTCAGTGTAAGGTTGGAGTGAATCCCAGTAAGCAGGTCAGGCGTATGAACGTGCAGAGGCCTGATGCTACGCATGTAATGTGAGCTACAAATGCACATTTGCTTTGCTCTGCCTTCTGGGATTATGCTCCTTTTGCAGAATAATTTCCTTTGCTCCTAGCTAAATCATCCCTTGGTGAGCTTAGTCCCAAGATGGACTGTTGTCTTCACTCCCTGTTATAAGAATCCGTGGCAGTCAAGTAAAAATACTTGCATTTCCTGCTTTTACAGCAGTTCCAATTGCTTTTCTCTAGGTCAAAAATCCTGGCAGGTCTTCCATAATGTACTGCCACTCAATCAGTCTTCCAAATGATGAAGTTAAAATGTCTTGCTAAAGTCCTTGAGAATAGATATCCTGTCCCAGCAGACTAGCACAGAAAAGCTACCTGGCTCAACTACACATTTTTGCACCATTCTCCAGACAGACTAGTCTGGATATAAGGTACTTGTGGAAGTGTGTGAGGGTGAGTCTGGCAAGTGGGTGTGATGACTTCATTGCAAATCACCTGGCAGGGTGTTCATGTATCTTTCCCCCCATGACAGACAGGGGTGAAGTAGGGCTGTTTCTTGTCCAACAAACATTCCTGGGTTGTTTAGATGGATAATCTCATGATGATGAGCTTCAGCTTACAGGGATGTAGGTATCTACTTCCTCTGAGTCTTGCTAAAATCCTTTACATATTCTCCCTTCCTGGCTGGAATGGGATAAGAACATTGTAAAGACCTTATACTTACACTGACTACCTTTTCCTACCAAGGGGGCAAATTACGCATTTACCCTTCCTAGGTAAATGCATTACCTGGGAAGCTAGGCCAGAGAAAAGGAGCAAGAATGAAAGCTGTACGCATGGAGCTACAACATGGGGCAGGTTGGCCTCAGAGCAGTGACTCACCTAATGCTTTTTTTACAGATGAGGCTCACGGGACATACACGGAGCAGTTTCCACACACCTTCTTGCCCCAGCACACGACCTTAGCTGTCTCTTGTGACACCCTGTCAGTGCTGGCCTGACTAACTCATATCAGTGGGTATGTGGGTGCATCACTGTGAAGGTCAGGGTTTGAGGAAAGCAGAAGATGATCAGGTCATTTTCAATGTTGTGTGGTGTCAAAATAAAGCTCTATTAGAAGGATGAATGAGAAGACTGTAAGATTCTCAATCTTAACAGCCTGACACTGCCTCTCCCCCACTCCTAGCAGTGTTGTCAATTCTTGAAACCTATCTTGCTGCTCTGATGAAACGCTACCTGAAAATTTGCCAGTTGGTTCAGAAGATGCATAGATCTGCTTGTTCACAGACTGTAAATGACAAAGAAAAGCGCAAGTAGAGGTTGCATACTAAAGAGTTAAGAGGAAGGGAGGAGAAATAAGGAAGTAGTGGTTGAAACGATCAGCTTTTAAGCAAAGAAAAAAGTTAAGAAAGGCTTGATAACATTTTAAATGGTGTATAAACAACACAGAAGAGCCCCAAGCTAGGTGTTTTTTTTTTTTTTTCTGGGGGGGTGGGTGTTCATAACTAGTGGAAACTGCAACAAGAACTTCAGAAATGGAGACACTGCACTTTTAACCAAAAAAACAAGCCCAGTATTCTTACCCACCAGATCAAAACATGAAGTGAAGGGATTATTTCTAATAAGGAGAAGAGAGGTTGGTTTCCAAACCCTTTCAGTGTAGGGTAGCACCATTTTTTCTATCCAGTTATTTAAGTTGAGATTGATTGGATGAAAAGTATATAAAACAGAGCAAGCACATTAAAACCCTTTGTGGGGTTTGCCACAAAGGACAGCTTGTCAACGTAAAAAAGATAAGAACAAACTGATTCACAAAGAACATTACATCCTCTATAATTCTGATCTGAGAATGCTCTGCTGGCTTTAAAAAAATTATACCATATTTGGCTGTTTCTCCACTGGGGAAATACTCTTGTCATTTGTCATGATTGACAGTAGTGATTCAGCAGCAATACAATTTTTGTAGTACTAACACTATCACAAATCCTATTAAAAATTTTAATGCTCAAGTCACTGTGTCTTGCAGATGAGTTCAAAAAAATGCTGTCATTTGCAACTGTCTGTATGTAGGGCGTTGCCAAATCTGTGGCATAATTTTTGACCAATGTGAGTAGTTGTGGAAAGGATTTAGATTAGGGATGGTTTAAGACTAATCCATTTCATAGGTAAAATAAATGTGAATAAAATAGATATAAAATAAAGAGATAAAACTAAAAACAATCTTGATCTTCAGAGCTAAATAGAAGTTTAATTGCTGCAAGCTTAACTTTCTGCTTCTGTATAATCCCATTTAACACTGTGCATGAAACAGTAAGACAGTAACAGTCTGTAAGATGTTTATTTACCAGCATTACTTGAGTTATTTATCTTCAATGCCTTTGATGGCTACACATCAAGAGACTTAAGCTTTGGCTCAGATCTCAAAAAAGGAAATAAGCCCCCACAGGTCTCTACAGCACATTTCTCTGGAGGAGGAGGAGAGCATTGAGACATTAATGTTGACACAGAAAGCTCAGCCTTAATCTATTGTCTTCCTCACAGTAGAAAGTAAAAGGGCACAGTGGCACTGGGCTGCAGAAGTGGAAGGCAAGGGCCAGGGCTCTGTGGAGTACAGTGGAGATAATGGAGATAATGTGCACCAAGCTGCTGGGCCAGGCAATTCTTTCTGGGAGTTGGTCAATGAATGCTGGTCGCAGAAACAGCGTGGGCTGCTTGGACTTAGAAGTGAAACACTCTGGTATTTCAGTACACTTTCTCACCTGAGAAATGAAGTCTGTGGGTGAGCATGTAGCCTGCTCTGTAGGGAAAGGATGTGATATGGAAGAATCCAGAAGGGAATGTGGGAGTCTGGGTAACTGTCAGCCAGAAGAGATATCAAACGTTTTCCCTGTTCACTTAATCATTAACACTGAAGTAAGAATATAAACCCAGCTGCTGTCCAGCTTTGTTTGAAAAGTATCTTTGGTCTATATACACGGGTCTGTATTTCCCCTCTCTCCCTCACTAAATGTGAATTGGCTTATAGAGGGTGAAGGTTGTGAGATCAACTAAATTTCTGAACATAATATAAATAATTTGGTCAACTGGATGAAAGCCTGGGATTCAGACATTTCTAATTCCACCTAATGTTTTTTAATTCCTTTCCCTGATTACTCCAACTGCGTATGGTTTTCTGCATGTCATGGCTGTAAAAACTCAGAAGATGGCTGTAGACGGGTGCAATGGCAATAATGACAATATTCATGATATATTAATCCATTGCAAGTCAGAGTAAGAAAATAGACTAGTGTTTTCTACTGCCCACAGAGCCACTGGACCCACACATGTTGACGTTATCTCCCCTTATGGGAGAGTGTCACTGTGAGTCTCATCCTAACTGTTCAAACTGCCTTTGATCCATCCCTTTTTTCACGCTGGGGTCAAAGCAAGGAAAGTGTAGCTCAGAATAAAAGGCAAAGTATTTCATGTGGTCACAAATTTCAGTCAGCAAATCCTACACCAAATCCTGCTTGACTCAACATGTGACAGACCCAATTTATGAATGGACCAAGACAATGTGAATACATTTATCTTTCACCAAAGGAAGAGCACATTTATCTTTCAGTTCTCTTGGGCCCACAGGTGGACACTAAAATACCTTTAATATAGCAGCATGGCTTTATTTCTAATTCCTGGCATGCTTTGAATTTCTGGCCAGTTCTTTGTGAACACGCTCCTCTTTCTTCAGATTTACTAGAAAATTTTAAGCTGATAGTATATGGGAGATGTGAACTTTTTTACTTTGCTGTGGCAGGTGGGGATAGGGGAGCATTTACAACTCCTGCAGCATGTTAGTGTGAACAATAAAATAATTTGCAGTGGCAAGCTGCAACATTATGGTTCTTACTTCAAACTTGAGGAAGTCAGATCTCTAGGTGACCACATGCTCTTTTGAAGCAGTCAAAGATTTTCAGTTTTAGGCCCCTTATGGAGCTGATGAGGAGTCTGGAGCACAAGTTTTACTAGGAGCAGCTGAGGGAGCTGGGGTTGTTTAGTCTGAAGAAAGGGGGGGACCTTATTGCTCTCTACAGCCACCTGAAAGGTGGGGGTTGGTCTCTTCTCCCAAGTAACAACAGATAGGACAAGAGGAAATGGCCTCAAGTTGCACCAGGAGAGATTTAGGTTGAATAAGAGAAAAATTTCATAACTGACAGGGTTGTCAGGCATTGGAAAAGGCTGCCCAGGGAAGTGGTGGAGTCACCGTCCCAGGAGGTATTTAAAAGTCATGTAGATGCAGCACGTGGGGACATGGTTTAGTGGCAGACTTGGCAGTGCTGGTTTAAGGATTGGACTCGATGATCTTAAGGGTCTTTTCCAACCTAAACAATTCTGTCCCTGGCCACTTATTTTTTCTTCTACGCTCATGACTACACTAGTGCCAAAGACAAGTTAGAGCAGACAAGAATAAGTACAACCAAAGAAGCTGATATTTATGTAATATAATTTCTCTCTGCTCTCCTCCTGCTGACGCAGGACTAGTCTTTCCATATGCTGGTGTTTCCCAAATAATAATGATTCCCAGGCACTGCTGTGAGAGATTTCAAACTAGGTTTTTGTAGTACTGCAGCAGCGAATACTGTGAGGTGCTGAGAATCCATTGCAATCAGTGTAAACATTTCCAAGTCCAGGGGAGACCAACTATCCATGTAAACGAAATCCATATTGGCTGTGATCTCTGCCCCTCTCATGTGGAGGTAATCATATACTTAGCCCACAGACATCAGCAGAAATAGGCACGAGGGTTGAACAAACCTATCAGCCTACTGTAACATGTGAAACATGTCATGTCCTGTTAGTTTCTCAAAGTGCTGTTGATGGAAAACTTTTCATTTAAAAACTGGAAAAATAGCTTTCACAAGTATGTAAAGTTTTAAATCTCAAACATTTAACATACATTGAACATGAAACACCGCAGTGATGAGTTTGTGAGGCTATTTTATCCACCAAAACCAGATTTGAAGATTATGTATCTGCACAGCTGAGAATTGCTGAAGTTGCAAAGCCAGACACATAGCAGGAAACTTCAGTCTTCATCCCCTTAGAGGTGTTAAAGGTGCGTTTATGCCCCACGGAAGAAACTGTGACTAAGAAGGCACATCTTCATGTGAAAGGATAGGTCCCAGTGATTTTCTTTGACAGGTATATACAGATTTAGATCACAAACTGGGATGATAAGGAGGTGTTGTATGCAATGTGCAAGGCAGTGTTTAGTCCAGCGTAAGGGCTTGATCTTGCTTCTGTTTAAATCAGTCTCACATTCACATGCTAGCAGCCAGCTTCTGTTGGCTGCAATCACGGATAGGCTGCAAACTTTTTGATTAACTATGTGTTCCTAAAGACCCCGACAGCTCTGATGAGTGCTCTGAGGATTTAAACACTGTATAACTGAGATTACCAGCTTTGCAGAGACTTATGATTGAGGGGAGTGGAAGGTGCCCCTTATCTTGTCTTTTCCTTCCGTGTTGAAATGCTCACAATGCTCCTTTACCTCAGGAAGGTTCCTGTTCTAGCAGCCTGAGCAAATGAACAGCTGAAGAGCTTGGGAGCCAGGATTTCATTAGCAGGTTTCCCTGTTTGCTTTCCAGTTTAATGATCCTACTAGTGAAATGGTGGAAATCAACCAGCTGAAGACAGGAAATCAGGCCAGCTGCCAAGAAACTCTACAAGTCACAGGCTGGAAGATGGACAAGTTTAAGCTTGCCATTTTCCACTAGATCTCTGTTGGAACCAATGCCTGCCCAGAAATTTTCCAGAGGCAAAATACCCTATCAGAAAAATCTAGACTCTTTTCTCCTGATCATTCAACGAGTGACACTATGCCCTATGTACAGTGCAGTGTTCAAACTCTCATCCTAAATAATAAATAAGTAACTGATTTGTGGGCATTTTTGTGGCATGCAGTGTTGTAGCATCAAAGTGCTTCAGAAAGACTTGCAAATTTCTTCTTTGCAGCCTTCCTCTAAAATGAAGATTATTTTACCCCATATTGCAAGAGGAAGGTGAGGATTGGAGACCCTGAGTTGCCTAGGACCTGATTTCTAAGAGTATTTGGCATTACAAAAAGTGTTACTCTTTCAAAACCACATTTCTATTGACCAAACCTGGATTTGTGAGTACACAATACTTCTGCAAGTCAGAGCCAGATGTCTTTTAAGAAGCATTTGAAAGTTAGGAACTCAGAGATGGTGCCTGTTTCTGAAAGCTTAACCTCTTGAAGTCAGATCTGAAACAGAATTTCAAGCTCTGTAAGACAAACGTTATATGGGTGGAAGGATGAAGGCACCAATGAAGGCTTAGGTGTCTCAGAATGGGATCTGAAATAGTCAGCAGAATGATAAGAAACAGTGTGAAGTCAGCACTCTTCACAAGCTGCACACATAGGTCATCCAGAGCAGACGAAGGATGAGCCTTGAAAACATGAAAAACTGAGGAAAAAAAAAAAAGTGAGTCTCACAGAGCATCCTCTCTCTCACAGGAAAACTACTGGGAGACTTGAGCCTTGAATCTCTTTGCCAAAGTTCCTTTTATTAACACTCCGGTTGCCTTTTCTTTCTAGGGACTAAATATAATTTGTTATATTGTTTTAAGACATTTTAAGATGGTTGGTAGAAGACAAACACTTCCCTTTCTTGTCTGAATGATAAAGTAGTGGTTAATTTCAGGAAATAGATACCTTAAGCTGCCTCCCAAGTCTGACCATGGGACTTGTTATCTGAGCAGGAGATTGCTTTAGCCACAAAGCTTCTGGGTACTGCCCATATTTCACATCAAAGATGTGCACCAAAAAATTATCAATACAACAATTCAGAGAAAGATGAAAATGCCATGCAGAAGAGCAAGAGACTCTCCAGCCTAGTGACAGAGGCAGTCATCAAGTGTAAGTGGACATGGCCTAAAATCTAGTCTTTAGATTGGCCATGGTGAGTACTGTGAAATTTTGTCTCTGAAGACAAGACTAGAGACGAGGTCTTTGGCCTTCTACCTGAATGGTATTTCTGGTTTATGACCTCTTTTGTCCTTTTTTGCTTGCTCTTCCCGAGCTTCTAGTGGCCAGGTGCAGTTCAGCCCAGATCATGGTTGCTAGCATACTACCCAGCTAGTAAGGAAGGAGGAGGATAAGCCCTTAAACACATTCCAAAGACAGAGTTGAATGTATGTGCACTTTCTCCTGGGAGAATGCCCTAAAGGAGGAGTTACACTGTTTCCTACTCTTTAACCTTTTGAAAAGAAAGTACTTGTATTTGTAAAGAAGAAACATAGTCTCACTGATGTGCTCTGAGCATGCTCCTTGCTGACACCAGGCCTGGTCTCTCAGTCCTGTCAAAATCCATTTGTTCCATAACTACAAATGGATATCTTCTCTATGCTTGTCCCTAAGTACTTTAAGTACTGCTATCTTATGTTATAAGAAGCAATTACTATGGTATAATTCCCCAGTAGACAGAGGCTGCATCAGAATTTTCCCAGTCTGGAGCTGAAGCTCTGAAGTTTCACCTGAGCTCCATTTCAGCATTTCACATGTATCCTTTTCTTAAGGAGTTGACTTTTTCTCAGCATCACATAAGCTTTTCTCAGCATCTACTTTCAGGTAGAATCAGTGACAGAATCTTACTTCCCAGAACATCGATTAGCCACTAAAATCACTAGGCTGCTTTGCCTTTTCCTGTAGTTCTATATCTCAGTCAGCATGCGTCCTCCAGCAGCAAGTAGATGAGAGCGGAAACAATGAGACAGGAAATGGTCTCCCACTAAATGGGTTGTTCATTGATTTTTTATGCTGAAGAATGGTTCCGTAATATTTACACTGAAGCCTCTGAGGAATATATCACCTGCACAAGGGAGATTTTACTACATGTAAAGTATGTCTGTATTAGTAAATTTAACACTGTCAGAACAATGGCTCAGACCATGAAATTCAATTGCTTGGGTTACGTTCCGGTGCAGTTCTGTCTGACACCAACTAATGCTCCCTCAAACAACTCTGGGCCACACTCAACTTCTTGTATAGTTCAGGAGCTATGACAGAAAAAAGACCATTCTGAAACAGAAGTTTGGATGCAGCCATCATGTAGCAGAGGCTGAAAACAGTTATTACAGATGAGTCCCATAAGCTAAAGTTCGGAATATCACTGGTCCCGGCAAACGAATGAAGTGCAAAGCTACTGCTGGGTAAAAACATTTTCTGTCTAACCCACTAGAGGGTGCCAACACGCGCTCTGCCTCCAAGATTTACTTTTAGGTGACTGAGACCTGGATATCTCAGGTGCTTCTCCAGGGTATTTGAGGAAAAGAACTGTAAGAATCACACCTTGCTGTCCTCTGCAAACCCACATTTATCATCAGCAGCATGTAACCCAAAGCCTGTCTACCTCCTCTACTGCTGTCCAGATACCACCCTCTGTCCTCATCTATCTTGAGTTTGTGCTACCAGTTTTCCTTTTTTAAAATATCTTCTCCTCACCATTTCTGTGCCTACTTAGCCACAGCTTCCTACCCTATATCTCACCACTGCCTGTGTTCCAGGAGGGTTTCCCTCTGATCCCTGCACTGTTTGACTGTCACAAGGTGAAGAGACAAAAATACAAAAGAGGCTTATTCTTACAGTGTTCAACTGCTGAACCATTGTAGCCTTGAAGTGCAGTCTACTCAGTGTATCCAGGTTGCTGGGAGAACTGGATTTCAGTCGGGCATGATTTAGAGGGTCTCAAAGACCAATCTTATTTTTGAGAAGTTGTGGGGAGGAGGGAGAAAAGAAAGAAAAAGTCTTGACAAGATTATTTCTGTCTTTGTGTCTACTCACCTACTCAAAGCAGCGGCTTGTGTTCCTGAATATTCCCTTATTGCCTCAGCAATTGCCTCATACCGCTAAACTCTGCATGTAACATCCTGCCAAAGTAAATGCAAAACTTTTCATCTTAAATGTTGACCAGACTTACTGGCAGATCCCTAAGGAATTTGTCTCGCCATCTCACCACTGATGTTTCCGTGCTGCAGCTGATCAGATTTCCTCTATGAGTAAGAGCTGCAGAAAGAAACAAAAAAGAAATCTTTTAAGAATCAGTTAAAAAAAAGAAAAAAGAAAAAGTAATATAT
The DNA here is from genome assembly GCA_013400975.1 of Atrichornis clamosus. Lineage (NCBI taxonomy): Eukaryota > Metazoa > Chordata > Aves > Passeriformes > Menuridae > Atrichornis > Atrichornis clamosus. The sequence continues at coordinate 34,992 of WBMZ01003120.1, read as the reverse complement.
CTAAAGAGAATTACGAACAGTGGCAAGCACTGTTAACACTGTCTTTCATAGCCTTAAATATATACATAGTTCACTAGCTGTAAAACACCCCTGTGTGGGACTACTAAAGATTCTGAATGTACACATCCGAAGATGAAGAGAAGATAAAAGAGCCCATAGTTTTTATTGTCTTGCTATTTGCCCTTCTCCTTTTTGCAGATGTGAATCAGGTGCAGTGTATCTGGTGGTAAGCAGCCCTAGCTGCTTCTTCATAAACCATGCCAGTGTGTAATTTCTGTTCTTATTTCAAGACTTAGTCAGCAGCTGGGAGAGAGGATTTTCAATTCGCCAGCTGCTGAGCCTGAATTCCTCATGCAGTAGTGTGAAAAAGTGATAAAAATGTGCAGCTCTTCATAACCAGGCTTATAGATCCCTGGCTCCAGCCTGAACAACTCTTGGACCCTCAGCGGTCTGTGTGCAAAAAGGCAGAATCTCTCTCTTAGGATATCAATAAGAGCTAAAATCCAGTATTAAATCTTGAGCTGTTGCATGAAGCATACACAGATTTCTCACTCTCTTTCTCTGTCTGAGTATTTAGCTTTAGTTAAATATTCATCAACACTGAAAAATAAGATTATCAATGGAAAATTTCTGTAATTATAGAAGGCTTCCAATCAAAAATATATGAAAAGAGACTGGATCAAACTCACATTACCAGATCCAAAGATGTAGAAAATTAATCCTGTGGGATATTTCTGATTGATTAGCCACTAAATTTAGATAGAAATTGGATTATATTACTCACTTTAAGTCTATTTTTAATAACAACCAAAACTCTCAGGCTGAGTCCCTCTCAAGTTTCCTGTATATAAATAGTAAGCCCAGGAAGAACACCAGCTTGACCTTCCCATTTGAGAGCTGGCAGTAGGAATAATCAAGCCAAAACAATCCCAAAGACATTTACTTATAAATTGAGCCCATTTCATCCAGGAATTTTGGATGCAGTAGTCACAGGCCAGACATTCCCATTTCTGTAATGTCATTTTTTAGAGGAGACCTACATTTTCAAGCTCCTTTTGCATGCTGTGAAGACCATGAGAACAGTGTCAATAAATATGCTGGGTAAGAAAATCATCTTTCTGTCCAACTGAAAGCTTTGCAAACATTAGTTGTCAGCAGTGAAGCCCCCTGAGCTTATGCTTCAAAACAACTTTTTATCTGGAAATTATGCAAATATGAAGTAAAGTTTTTAACTGGCAATATATGTGCAAAACATCAGCAAATCCTTTAAATGCACTGCGACACAATCTTGGTGTGTCTTTATTTTTGAGCAGGACAGAGCAGTCTACCACAAGGTAACTTCTTGAGGCTGAGTTGTGTCTGAGTTTCTCCCCTCTTGCCACTTGACCAGAATGGAGCAGTTACTGTGGGAGACCAAATTTACCATACAAGGAATGCCCTTTCTAGTATTTGTTTATTTTCAACCCTGTTACATGTAACTGCTACACAAAACGTATGCCGCCCTCCGACACAGAGATGAGGAGTGCACCCTTTTCCCACATCAAACAAAGATACTGATGCTGAAAGAGGGCACTGAGAGCAAACATTTTAAACACCTAAGCTGGTCTTTTCTGCACTTACAGTCATCAGTGAGTGCAAAATTATCTGCACAGGCAGATGCATCTGAGTTGAACCCAAACCCGCACTGAAAAACAGAAGGTGAATACCCATTTTCAACAAGTGTAGCCAAAGGGATGCTAAAAGCTGAAGGCAGAAGCAGTGGGTAAGAGGCTGGTTGGTGACAGGGGATGTCTGGATTCAGTTTGCTCTTCCCACACAAAGCTGTGCCCGTGCAGTGACTGGGAAATATGACTGCAGGATGGTAGGCACACCTCAGCCAGCTTTCCTCTAGCAAGCTATTGCATAGGCTGCAAGTATTTAGCAGCTAAGGCCATACAGACCTGTAAGGAACAGCAAATTGCTTGGCACTGATGTTCAAACTGAGAAGACTAAAACTGATTCAAATGCTGCTACGCATGCCATAGCCTCTTCCCTAGCAGAATGGTGACATGCTCTCTGGCTGTGTCTAAACTGACATGCAGCTGTTTGCAAGGAAAGACTGGGATTCTTGATCACATTGCCTGCACTGGGGAGCTGCAAAATCAAGGGTGCAAGTCTGGTGTAAGCTGGGGTTCACCTGAGTTCCCCATCTGTAGGTTCAGTGACAAAACTTCAAGTGGCTCATTGAGTCTGTTGAGGGTGAAATTCATTACAGAGGTCCAGTTGCTACCTTAGCAGCAATCTCACAAGTATGGTGAAAGTGATTTAGGAGTGGGGTCCCAATGTAGATGGAAATTATGTGTCTGAATCAAACAAATTCTTTTAAAAGTCCTAACGAAATTCTCCCAACCACCATGTATAAAATCCAGAACGTGTTTATACCAAACATTCAAGGAGCCACTGTCCAAACATTAAAACTGATTACAAGCAAAGACTTAAAAAACTCACAAATGCCAAAACCCTGAGTCTCCAGTATATGATTTCACTCAGGGATCATCGTGGCACATACAATTTCTCTTTCTGTATGGTGACTTGATGACAGCACAACTGCTCCACAGATGGCTATTTAATGCTTGTTTCTGAACTATTAAACAAAACAAAAAACCTTCATGCAAATAGTCTCTCTCCCCCTACCTATTAAGAGGCAACAAATGCAGTATGCAAAAGTGCATTGTGTTACGAGACTTCCTTCTGGTGCCCGACTGTCTGAGTTCAGCTTTAATGCATCAAAAGACCCTGAAGAAATAATGTCATTTTATGATATGGTTCCACAGTCACTTCTGTGTGTATGTTGGGCTACTGCAAACCTCAGGATCAGTCTCAGGATGAGTACAGTGCATGACTCTGCAATAGCAGTAGACAGATATCAGGTCCAGATTTACAACTAAAACTGGTCCAAAATTATCTGTGTTTGTTTTTTTTTCTCTCCTCCAATATGTAGAAGCTCATTCTTCCTCTTTTTAAAAACACAGTTGAAAACAAACTATGATTTTTACTACTCTCCTCACTAAAGAAAGCTGTGCACCTGAGAACTCCTTGTTCTGATAGTGGTTTTAGCAGAGTGAATTCCTGAAAACTGGTGATAAGAGCTCTCTTTCTCTTTTACTGCAGTATTTGCTGTAATAATTCTGACTTCTAAATATATGCAATATAATTTCTTAATTATCATTGTTCTATTATTAAGCCATACAATTCTTCCTATATTTCTACAGCTCACAGTCGTCTGGCACAAAAAGACACATGTACTTCTTGGATTGCAACGAACTTTGTTCTCCCTTCAGATGTAAATAACAGGAGGGAGAAAAAATCAGTCTTGACTGAGCCTGACTTCTCTGAAAAACAATTTTGAATAAGCAATGAAGAAGTGAAAAGCTGTTCTCCTTACCTGGTCTGGGATGTACAGTGCACCTTGAAAGCCTCTTAAATGACAGAGGAGAATTAGAAATTGTTGAAAGTTTGTCCTCATCCAACCAGAGGGCTCAGGAAATGACTGTGTATTTTGCAATGATTAACTCCTTCCTCACTTCTAAGATTTTGCTTTTTCAAGTACAGTAAAAAAAATCCATCTTACCCTTCCACTGCAGTTTGGTAACGGATGCCGTGCCTTACACGTGATTTCTGTTTCACACTGAGAATATGCAGGTGGCCAGAGGAGAACACTCAGATCACCTCCATGGAAGAGAAAAATTGCAGTGTCTTCTGTGTAACTGTGACCAAGTACATTTTAGTCTTGCGTGATGCTTATGTAATGAAGTGTAGAAATGACTGAGTAATGACTTGAGCTCCCAACTCTCATTTGTAGAAGAGGCTTAGAGCAATAGAGCAATATTCTCAGCATGATTTCAGTGTTTTGGTGCCCAAGAGAGCCAGGTAACAAAACTAGGTTATTTAAAGAAATGGCATCCATTGCAGTCTGGATAGGCAATTCATGTACATACAGTGTATGGTACTTTCAGACACAGGGGCTCTCTAGCTGAAATTCAGACATCCTGGAGCATCAGAAGTTAGGTCCTCTGCACATAAAAACCCTCTGTGCCTAAAAACCTGCTTCCCTTGCCTGAATGTATCTGTTTGACTAAAAGGCATTTCTGAGACTGAGCATCATAAAAACTGATTAGCCTGAAAGCTATTAGAGGTCAGTTCCCCATAGGTTACTTTTGGGGAGTGGGCACCTCCACACTGAGCTCCAGGTGGCACCTGGGCTTCTGAGAATGTGGAGAGACTCTGTGTTTGGGTTTGGGTTTTCTGAGATGGGGATGGGGTTGCCTTACCTAGCTCTGAGCATTTGCAATGCAGATGTCTACATCAGAGCTAGTAATTCAAGGCACTCTTGAATACATGCAATGGAAAGAAACAGACTTTTGCATGATTCTTTATCTGGGAGTTTTAAGAACCAAGTAAGAGTTCCTTGTGCAAGCATATATATGGATACATGCTTGCATAATTTTTTAATGCAATGCAGATTTTATAAAAACTACAAATAAAATCCTTATTCTCTGGAAGTTAAGCTTTACCATTGACTTCCTAGTGAGTACTTCCAGTAACAATGACTCAAGAGGCATGCTCCTGTGAGACACTGATGAGGGTGCTCTGCACTTGAAGTTCATCCTTTCACAGTGTTCCACAAAAATAATGAGGATACTCAAGATCCTTGGTTTGAGCAGGTGCTTAGTTGCTTTCTTGGAATGGAGGCCAAAACATGTGGGTGATTCTTCAAGCTACAGCTATTTATGATACAGCTTCATATGCAGAAACGTCAGGGCATTTTACTTTGAGCATGGTTGCAGGACAGAGACTCAATTTCTTACTTTGTCTCCTCTCACTTCCACGTGCAAAAGATTGAAAACCAACTGTCAGTCTTCTCACCATGAGCCCACAGGTAAACAGGAAGGAGTTTCAGTCTCACCGCCTCAAAGAGTGCAAAATATATTGAATCAGACCTCCTAAAAACTCCTTCTAAAACTGAGATTTGGTTTCCTTCCTTGGTTGTTAATTTTTTAACAACAGTCTTCTTCCAGTTCAAATACAGGAGGCTAGAAATAGAGCTTTTTATTTTTCACTTTTTTCTCCTTAAGGCTACAAATATTTAAAATTTTGCAACTTTTAATTCAGTAGCATTTTTAAAGGAGCTTTCCCCTCTAAAACTGGGGAAAGAAACTTTCAGAATGAAGAAATACATCATATACTTTTTGTAAAAAAACATTAAATTCCACAGTCCTGGAGTATTATGTGATATAATTAATATATGCAGTAATTAATACTGCTGTACAATATACTGTGGTATATCATAGCATATTATAATGAAAAGAAAATTATTTAATAATTAAATAATAGTAGTAATAATTACTACTTCTTCGACAAGGTAATCAATTTGATGAAACTCATTTGACCATGTTAAAATTTCCTCATAGCAAGGTGAGCTTTTTAGAGGGATGAATGGAAGGCAGGCAACCAGTGAAAAGAATGAGGAGACCCGACTCACGACCAATCTGATTATCTCCAAGCTGTGTAACAGCCACGCACCCTCAGAGCTCAGAACTGAGTTGTGATGCCAACAGTGACAGGGCAGACAGAAAACATGGCAGACTGAATGGCAGACATTACTTTGGTGCTCATTGTCCAGGTGGCAAAACTCATTTTTGCCCGATGCTGTTGACCTGTGTGCTATGATGCCATTACACATCTGAAGAAACTCCAGTCCTCAGTTATGACTCATTATCCATTTCAGTGCTAACATGAAATCACGTGTGGAGCTCTCCAAAAAAGGAGACATTCCTATTAACTCCTAGGGAATAAGCAGATGATCTTGGCCAATTACTCCTAGGTAGATTCATTATACAGATGTTCTAGGCCCATGAAGCAGTGGTATGGTGAGAAAGAAAATGGACCTATCAGTTTTTTCTTGCACAGGAGATGTGACCTGATTTCTTGCCCAATTTCACAGCCTTCAAGGGTCAAAACAATTTGGTAGTTATTCAACCCCCAAATTGCAGGTTCATGTAGTTATGCCCAAGAGCAAATGAAGGGCAAAAAATCTCAAAGCCAAAAATTTCATGTCAGTGTTTTCAAAGTGACATATTTTCATTTCAGCATAGGAAATTTGTCTCATAGGGAATGAGTGCTGCTGCCTAATTCAGTGGCAATGGTAGTAGTACATGATATGGGTCTTTATTTGAGATGGGCCTTCCATCCTCTGGGGGAACATTTCAGTCACTGGACTGCAGAGTCTTTTGGGGTCGGGACCTCTCCAACTAGATCTGTTCTACCACAGCCAGGGAAACTTCCTACTTTTTACATTGAAGTGAGTGTCCTAGTCACACCCCTGAACTGAACTCTCTTAAGATTTTCAGAGTCTCAACATCTCCTCCCCCTCCAAACACACTCACACATGCCCCTTGGTTTCTCTGTCAAACTGGACGTATTCTCCAAAACAGACTTCTGGCATAAGTTTTTTTTTTTGCAGCCTGAGCAAACGTTCCTGTGCTGTGTGGAAGCAAAGTAGGAACAGGTGAGTGAGACCTTGTTGCAAGCAAGGGGTGAGAAACGGTCTGGGAAGGAATAGAGAGAATGATGAGATGGCAGAGGAGAGTTAATACTCTATGGTCTGCAAGGGGGATGGAGAAGAAGGGGAGCACAGAAAAGCGGGAAGAACTCTGAGGTAGGATGAAGCAATTCCTGCAAATCAGGAATAACCAGGCTCATCAGGTGCATTGTGGAATGCAGTTTCAAAGGCAGTATTTGTCTTTCCTGTTCTATGCAGTACAAAATATTGAACTACTCTCTGTGCAGAATGAATCTGTGGTCTGGTGACTGTTCCTGGGAGGGAGGTAAAGCTTGGATTGAGAACCAAGAGTGTCTCAGTTTCCTGTTGCTGAAACTAAAATCCACTTTTTGGAGCACCAGCGCTCTGCTTCCAGGTCTATAGCTGCCACCTCACAAAATACCTATGAATTAGTACTGACATTTTTAGAAAAAAAAAATCCCAAATGGATAAATGCAATTGGACTGAAACTAAAAATTTTAATCATCACAAAATAAAATAAGCATTTCTTGAAATTTTTATCTCTGATCCCCAACATGTCAAGCTTTTAAAGGTTTGAGTCACTCTGTCATTGCCATTTTGATCATTGCCTCCATTGTGGCAGTTCACAAGCTCACTCTGAATAAATCCACCTGCACAGCACAAAGCATATAGAGCCTTAGCTTGAATTGACTCAGCTTTGAAAAAAACATTAACTGCTTTTGAAATAATTTAGAAAACTGTGTATTTGCTGACAGACTGCTGGTCTGACTAACCCTTACAAGGCAGATTTCAGTTTGATAATCCTGACACTCAGTCAGACTTTAAAAGTGACTTCCCCTTGCTCTTATTTTTATTTCAGGGTATGATCCCCACATAAGTGAGTCTCCCTTTACTTTCCAGCCAGTGTAAAGGAGGAGGAAAAAAAAAGAACAGAGATCAGAATTTCTTACTTTATGTGTAGTTAGTAGAGTAATATAAAGTCCAATTATATTTGTCATTTGTCTTTATTAAAAATATATTTAAATTTCAGCCTATGGCCCAGCCTTAGGACTGAGAACCTCAAATGTTAATTCTGTGGGAGAATTGTTGGAAGGAGAGAGGATCCAAGACCTCGGTCTATCAACTTACTACATTCCACAGAGGGAACTTTCTCCCAGACAGAGACAAGCAGAGTGATGAGAAATTTACCCAAGATTGCTTGGGCTGAGAGAAAATGCACTCAGTTTTTGCCATTCTCCAGGCATCTGCTTGAGCTGAGCCCCTAAGAACAGACAGACACGGCCGCACCCCCATTGCTCTGAAGCCCTCCCAGAGAGTGGGGCAGCTCGAGAGACAAACCTCTGTGGTTCTGCAGAAATTAGTGGTCCCTCTACACTCTTATGGTAGAAGCAATTGTGTGTTAACCCAGAACTGAACTGTCTTGGTCCTCTGCCCCATGGTTCTTAGGAGATGCTAGTAAAACCACGTCAACCAAAGTTTTCCCAAAGTAGACATATCCTTGGGTCTCGATTTCTGGGACCATGTCTTGAAACACCTAGGGACTGACCAACTGATATCAGTATGGGTAAGGCTTTGGTCCAAAACTATGTTACAAGGGACAGGATGTGTTCATCCAACAAATTCCTACTTCACCAAACAATCCACCCATTGAGTCCATCTCTTTCCAACTTAGAGAGAAAGGATGTTAGGAGGGACCATGTCAAAGGCCTTACAGAAGTCCAGACAGACAATATCTCCTTCTTTGTCCACTGCTGTAGACACTCCTTTGTCAAAGGCCACTCAGTTAGTCAGGCAGAACTTGCCTTTGGTGAAGCTGTGCAGACTGTCCCAAATCACTTCCCTGTCCTCCATGTGTCTTAACATAGCTTCTGTGTGGATCTGATCTTCCCACGCACAGAGGTGAGGCTGACAAGCCCTCACAGTCTTCCTTTCTACCTTTTTTAAAGATGGGTACAATGTTTTCCCTTTTGCCAGTTACCAAAAGATTCACCTGCCTGTCATGACTTTTCAAATATCATGGAGAGTGGCTTGGCACTACACCAGCCAATTCCCTCAGGACTCTGGGATGCATCTCATCAGGTCCCATATACATAACCAGGACTTATACATAACCAGGTTTCTCAAGTGGTCACAAACCTGATCTCTTACCATGGGAAGCACTTTGCTGCCCTAGTCCCCAGTTATCAAGGCTGTTTGGGTCCCCTAGCCACAAGACTTGCTTTCTTTCAGACCTCAGTAGCCAGCTAGACTCTTCAGTGGCTAGTGGGCAGACTGACAGGAAACCAATGCTTCCTGTCTGAATGTTCCTTGATTAATCAAAGTCGTGGATATAATACATGGTTTGGGTTGGAAGGGACCTTTAAAAATCATCTAGTCCAACCCAAATGAAGGACATGCAAGTTGGAAAGCCTTTCTTCAGGCTGACCAGCTTCCTAGATCCTTGTAACCACTCTGTCTGTCTGTTGGACAAAACAGGCAGGAAAGTGGTCAGCTACTGCAAAAGTCAATGCCAAGGGAAGAAAAACATCTTCCGTGGTTGCAAAAAAAGTCTTTATAATGCTTTGGGTTTGCTTTTGCATTTAGTTTTATCAACTAAAGTGTTTCAGGGTTTTTTTGAAGCTATTTGAAAAGTGATGGGTTTTTTGTTTGTTTTGTTGCCCAGATGTAGATGTGATAAATTGGAATATGCCCAATAGATGCTTCAGAGCATCCATCTGCTCTCAAGCAGAGGGTGCTGAAAAATGAGGCTGTTGCATACAGGATGGTGAGATCTGTGTAGGTTTTAGTTGAGCTTTTTCCCCCTCTGTCCCCTTCTTGTCTCACACAAGACTGGGAAAATGTATTTGCCCATGTTTGAGTAAGAAGATGCTGTCAAGTCTTGACTGCCACTGAAAATCCCTTGAAGACATCTCTACTCCTACCCACAAGACAAGGTGTGCAAGAAATAAGCCTGTCTACTGAACAAGAAGGGAAAATAACAGCTGAAAGGGTCAGCAGCTGGCCAGCATCAGCAATTCCACCTACCAAGAAAGAGGGGTTGTCACCCAGGTTTTTAAGAGGACACAGGATTAGGCCCACCAGAGAGATGGGGTATCTTTTTTTTGTTTTTTTAACTGTTAAAAGGTTGGTTTTTGGACGTTGTATAAGACGTCCTATTTGTCTCTAACTTCTCACTGATTACAAACGGATTACAGGAAGGAAGTACTCCACCCAGTTTCTTAAATTATCATGCACCATTGCTTAAAGGTGTCATCTGTGTCTCAACAGAAATCTGTTTTCCCCCTTCTTTTTAAGAAAAAGAAAAGAGGAAAATAAAAAACCCCAGATGATCTTGCTGGTCATTAATTATTCATTGTATGGCTGTTACACCCAGAAAAGCTCTTGACTTTTCCAGACACACATTTGCTAAGAAGTCTTTTCAGCAAGACATAAAACAAATTAGTGGTATTTCTAGCAGAAAGGGAGTGGGGTGTGTGAGAGGGAGAGGTTAGGTGGTGCATATTTCTAAAGGGCTCTGTATTGCAGCTGAGAAACCTGGATTCTCTTCCTATGATAAAAGCATCAGTCTTGTACTTTTAGTCTTGTAATTATTCCAGAGGACCCTTACATAAAAAAAGCAAGGGTAAAATTATCTTTTCAGCTCTGCTAAGGTGCACGTAAAACCATAGCAATTCCTGGAATGATTCCAGTCTTCCTGACATCCTCATAGGGCTACAGTCTTGCTTCTGATGTCCTCTTTACCCGTGCTCACAAAGATGTGCATTCAAAATGCTCCCACTCAGGGCAGGGTATGTGCTTTGAGGTGACTCAGGCAAAAGCCTGCTTGCTCATGGCTCTTGAGATTGAAAGGTAGTGAGGAAGTGAAAGAAGTAAGGAAGCAGGCAGCATGGCTTGGGAAGCTTTCATAGGAGTGACCAGGCAGCTGGGGAGGAGCTGTCTGTGGCACTTGCTGTGACCTTTTAGCTGCAGGCTTCCAGAGGAGTGGCAGCCTCAGGTGTAAACCTGCTGGCTTGGGTGCCCAGCTCCAGCTCCAGCTTGACTCAGGCTCCCACAGGGCACAGCTGAGGCCCTTGGAGCTGCTTTTGTGGCTGAGGCTCCCTGGCAGCAGACCTGGACCTGAGACCAAACCTTGGGCAGCAGGTGAGGCTGTAAGGCCAGTGCCTGGAGGGAGGAGAATGCAAAGCACCAGGCTATTTTCTGCTGTGCCATGCTTTGCCATACACTTCAGATACTTGGGGCTACATAACATGATGAGCCATGCCCGGAAATGGCTGATAAAAGCACCAACAACATTAGGAAATGTACATACAATGTGTTAACACTGAATGTACCAACAACGCAAATGCTGATTGCAAAGAGGAAACTAGATTTGCGTAGACAGTTTGAAGATAATCTGTGGATCTTTTTGTCATTCAGCTTTTAACTGCAGGCTCTGTCAGCTCATTGCACTTACCCTTGACCCAGGCAACAATGAGTTTTGCTCTCAGTCCAGATATTCCTTTGCTGCATGACTGAATGTTTATTGTATTGTCTTCAGTCATTTCCTTTAGCAATGAAAAAGAGAAAGAAGCTTTAGAAAAATTTTTTTAAGCCCAGGAAATGTAGTCCAGCAGGGTGCAGGGCCCCTGCACTAATATCTACCTTGCATTTCTAATTCAGAGACATTCATGTACTGGAGTATGATGATAGCAAGGAAGATCAGTTCCTTTCTTACTATTCCTACTGAGCTGTTTAATGTTGATAATTGTCTCACAAAGAATTTGCAATCATTCTGGCAGAGAGCAGCTTATGCTCTGCTGTGTTTTTTGCAATCTGAGCTCTAACATAGCTGTGTTTTCAGGTCCCAAATAAAATTCTAATGTGTATCCATTCCAGATTAAATGTATTTTCAGTTCTGCAGTTATCTCAGGAAGTTCTTGGCATATCTTAATTTCCATTGCATGTCTCAGGAATGTATCTGCAGATCTTCATTTGTGCCTTTCATTGAAACTCTTTGCAGCACAATAATAACAACAACAGGATCAAAGCGGAGACTATTTAATGCCAACAAAAGCTTATATAATCCCAAACAAACTCTTCAGTTTGGCAATATAGGCTAACTAGATTATTGTTATCGCTGTTTCAGGCACATAGCACATAATAAAAATCTTACACAAAACAAAGTTCAAAGCTTTTTGGTTTTCCCAAATTGTGTACAAGGGGAAGTGAAAAGTTTTCAGTCAAAAGTTTCTGAATAATTGTGATGTCATTGCTAGTGAGCAGGGAGAGAGCACAGGGACCTGAGAGCCAAAGCAGCATCTCCAATGTAAGCAGTGTTTCTTAAGGAAAACATAGTTCAGGGCAACAAACACATTAAAGTGAGCTGCAGTCTGTCATTCCTGCACTGAAAAGTCTGATGTGTCTTCCTAAATTAAAGAGTTGAAGAAGGTGCACACCAGAGATTTGGACATCTCAAAAGGTTGCAAGTCAAGAGACCAGTTCCTGGGCAGTGCCTGAGGCTGCCGTGTGCGGCCTGAGGTGGAGCATCACCTCCTTCTGCAGAAGGCAACACCCAGAGGGCAGGGTGACAAGAGCGCGCCCGAGGAGCTGGCTCTGTCCTGGGGCCAGCAGGCAACACCGGCTCTCGTGCCGTACAGGGAAGGGCTGCTGGTCAGTTTGTGAAGGAATTTCAGAGAGGGAGCCCAAGGCATCAAGCAGCTGCAGGGTTCGTGCCAGGAGACTGGGCTGGCAGGGGAGTAAGCAAGCAGAGGGCTGGCAGGGCAGCATGCAGCTTTCACTCTTGGGCATCTCCCCTGTTTTTGTAGCTAATGCTGCCAGAGCAGTAGGGGGCATTTGGTGACCTCTACTCAAATTGCTTCTTTAGGTAAAAATGGAAGGCCCCTTTTTATTTTTTTTTAATAGAAAAAAGCCAAATGAGTAAAGAATAAACCCATTTTATTTATTTTTAAAATGTATACATTATGTATTTTTAAGGAAAAAGATCCCTTACAGATCAGAAACCTTTTAACGTCTTCATTTTCATCTCAGAAAATACATGCATTTTAATCCATAAATACTTTTTTAATAGTTATTTTCTGCAGTATTTAATATGTCTCCTAGTTGTGGCAATTTAGATATTTGTACATAATGCATCATGAAAGTGTGTTCTCTTAGGCACTCTGAATAGCTGTTCCATCAAATAAATGTGTCCATTAAAGTATATTTTTACCCCCAGTCAAGTATTATTTCTTTCTCTGGTGTGGAAGCACTTGCTAACACTGTGCTGGGAATACATTTGCAGCACCTGTCTTGCTCTGTGCTAGAGATGTCATTCTCAAGACCAGAGGGCAATCAGCCTAAAGAAAACCTCTGCTTTTACACCACCCAGCTGCTCATTTTCATGTGATTCCCATCACCCTCATGAAGGTGTGCAGGGGTCACTTCTTCCTGCCTCTGACTCCACAGCTTGCTACAACAGAAAATGGAGGGGAGAAATGAGAGGAACTTGGAGACTGAAAAGCACCATCCCTATGTGAATGCAATGAAAGTCCCTCCATCCCTCCCTGGGTTTCCTCCACGTGCATTACTTGTGTTTTCCCTTTTTTCATCCATCCTCCCAGGAGCACACACTTGCCACCCCAGAAATTCTAATTTCCACCTGCCACAGCTCCTGCTCCTGTGAGGTCAATGAGGTGTGGAGCAGGTCTTGGGCCAGCACAAGAGAAGACAGGTAACAGTGCATCCTGGTGACTTCTACCATGATGCTGGGCTCCTGAAGCCACAAACACAGGTGTCCTCAACTAACTATTGGGCACCACAACATAAGAAAGATATAAAGCTATTATAAAGTGTCCAAAGGAGGGCTATGAAGATGGTGAAGGGTCTAGAGGGGAGGCTGCATGAGGAGCAGCTGAGGTCGCTTGGCTTGTACTTTTGACCTTGCTTCTCAACTTGCACACACAGAGATGAGAGGCTGCCTCAGCTTTTATTAACATATGCAGTGACCTGTTTGTAATCTCTGATCCTAGAAACATACTTGCAAATGTGAGAGGCAGAGTCTTTAATGAGCCCATGGCTGTGGATAATAAGGGATACTTCCTGCAGTTTTCAGATCCCTCTATTGTTTTTTGTAACAATGGAGAAAAATTAAATGTGTTTTGGAAATCAGAAATTTTATGACACATTTAGTTTGCATTCCCTAATGAGGAAGCATTAGGGAATACCAACATTTACAAAGGAAAAAGAATATGAGCAAACAGGATAAAAAATGAAGCCAGTACCTCACTAATTGCAACTCATTGAGGTACACTGAATACAATTAAATTTAACTGTTTGGCAGGCTAATCACACATGTAGAAGGCTCGATTGACACCCTGTACAAAAGCACTTTTGTGAGCATCAAACCCTGAAACTTTGCTCCCACCTGCAGCAAGATCTCCTTCCCTGCAGAACTCCCTGGCTCCCCACCTGTGAGACGAGCTGTGCTGCCCCTTCCCTGCAGCAACTGCTGGCACTGCAAACATCTTCCTACTCCTGCCAGAACAAGGCAGGAGCAAACAGTTGCTGTTCCAGGGAAGGGAAGAGACACAGCAGGAGGCACAGCCAACCCAGAATCTATTCCAAGTGTCTGCAATGCTTCAGGAAAATCAAACTAGCTGACTTCAAAGTCTTTGTTTTTTATCCCCCTTTTCCCCAGCTTCTATCCTTCAGCAGGCTCTGACTGGATGCAATGTGGGGCCCTGTTCCCCAAAATACACTTTCAAACTGCAGGGCACCCACTGCCCCATGCACCCACTGCCAAACTGCAGTGTGCATCTCTCAGTGCAGCTGAGACCTGGGGAGCCTGGGAGGTCTCCAAGGACCTGCCTGGGCCCTGCTTTGACTGTCAGATGCAACAGAAACTAGAAAGCTTTGGTCACCAACAGGGATCTGCCTCCCCTGTGCTCCTCCACCTCCTTGCCAAGAAATGAAATCTCTTTTCTAGACGTGTCTATCACTCCCCAGTTGTCAAGATTAATCCAGATTCTCACATTTTAGACTGTTTAATTTACATGAGCTGAATCCCATCCTCTGTGACTTATTCCAGAAAGGCAAGTCTTAACTCACAGGTATTTTAATGAGTTTAACTCATTACTGTCATTGCTGAGCATATATTCAGCATGTAGCTTCCCAAAACAAGCCTTGGTATACTCAGTGTATGAAACTAAACTATTTTATAGTGAAGCTTAAATGAAATCTGTTAACAGATGAGTATAAAAGTGATTTTCTGTCTCCCACCCCCATTTCTCATAAATTGATATAACTATGGCATTTCTGTGGGTGTACTTCTAAGAACAATTGAAACATGAGTCTGAGTTAGTCTGAGTTAGTCCCAGTTGGTGCAACAGATGCTCTAGCAGATTAAATCTAGAATATTGCTAGCTATGCATACAGATCTTTCAAATTAAATGTGGCAGACTTAGAGAATGGGACTAGAAAGTAGCACTTTTTAATTCTTTAACACTTTTACTTGGAAGTTCTACTGCCAGTCTCATGCATCTAGAAATCCTAAATGTGGTAAATACTAAGAGATTGTTTTAAATATCAGATTATTTTTTAATTAATTACTTTATGGGTTGTTGTTCACTGAGATCCATATCTTGAAACCTTTTAGTGCAACTATGGGGATGAAAAACTTTCTCTTTAGAGGAAAAAAAAGGTGAAGAAGAAAGCTCAAGTTATAATTAAAAGAAACCAATTGATGCAATTTTAAAAAGGATCTGAGGTGATACGGAGTTGAACCTAAGCCAGTTTCATTTATCCACAAAAAACTTCCCTCCAGTGAAGAGAGAAAAGTCCAGCATCATCAGCCATTTGGAATATGACCAGGTGGAAGAATCCCAGGCAGCTGCACTGACATATCATGCTGCTGTTGCAAGATGTAGGAGAATCCTTCTCTGAAGGAATTTGTGGCAGCTGCAGCATGGAGATATAGACTGCTAGGTAAATGTTTCCAGATCAACAGGAAAAACCAAAAGAAGCATGAACATTCATTTAATGTAAAACGACATTTTAAAAAGTAGCTTGGAATGTCAAATTGTGGAAACTAGGAGATAACAGCATGAAAATCACCCCCGCTCTGTACAAACATTGTGACAAAGTTTGCTCTTTAAGTACATAACCATATTCCCCTCTTCTCTCGACCTCAGTCAGAGAATGGCTATTCCTGGACTACTGCGGCCATGCTTGCCTGTGTGGATGCAAAGGACTGCCATGTCAATCACACATGCTGTAAAACCGGTTTGTGTTGATACTGCTCACTGAAGCAGGAACTGCATTTATACACTCCCAGCCCCACAACTCCATTTCTTTTGTGTCTGCACATAAGCCTAGGCACAGTTTTGGCTCAGTATCTACAGGTAAGCAAGGGGACAAGCCTGGAATACACTTGACCTCACCTCTTCCCCATCCTTCTGAAACCCGAGAGGGACATGGGGAGAAAGGCTTTGGGACTTGGCTACGCCTGTGCCCGATCATGGGCTGGGGTGCGGGTCTATCTGGGCTCCAGTGAAAGACCAGCTGTAGACTAAATGCCAAAAACTCGCCGAGGAATTGCCACCGCGCGTGAGGGCTTTGGCAGCTGCAGTGACGAGCAGCTGCCACCAGGTGGTGCCATGGAAGCACAGGCCTTGCCATCGCTGGGTGCGGCGGTACCTCCAGCCGCGACCCGGTGCTCCTCCAAACTCTAGAAATTTAAATTTAGCTTTGCTTTTCTGGTCGGTTTTCCTGGTTGTTTTTATTTGTTTGTTTGTGGGTTTTGTTTGTTTGTTTGTTTGGCTGGGTGTTTTTTTTGGGTTGGTTTTTTTTTTTTCTTTTTATTCAGAAATCAGCCCTAAGAAATAATTCTTGCAACTCTGTTTCTGCCCGGCTCTTTGGAGCTGTATTTTATTTTTCAAGAAACAATGCAAAGTAAACATGAAGGAAAGAACAACAAAGAAACTATTGATGTAATTAATAACTTTTTGACACTATCTTCATGTGCTTTTCTTTCTCTCAGCATTGAAGACCATGTATTCAGTCCTGAGATAAAAGTTTCAGTTGAGGTTTCACAGTTGAAAAGCTTGTGCTTATCAGCCATAAGCAAGAAAACTGGTGTCACAATAATGAAAAAGTTTGGGGCTTTGGTCAGCAGATATCAACACTGACAGAACACAGCTTGGGATGGAAATATGTGTATCTGCTGTCCCAGAGTAGAAGATGAGCTCTGACATCCAGTAATACTCTCTCTTTCTTCCACTTGCGTTCACAATTACTTTTACTAGTGTGCCCTTCCCCTCTTCCTCTCCTTTCCCCTCCCCCCATCTTAACAATTTCTTTTTAGAAACCATAAATGTTCTCTCCAATCCTTGGCCTTCCATCTCTTTCCTGAACTCCCCAACAAGGATTGTTTACTCATCTATACCAAGTATTTGACTTCCTTTTCCATTTGACTCATTCCTCCCGAGGTATCTACTGTGTCTGACTTCCCTTTCTGGATACTGAGGATCCTCAGGGCTGAGAAGCCACAAAAAGGAGGAAAAACTGGTAATTTTGGAGGCAGGAATTAGATACTGAAGTACAGAAGGGATTCTCAATACACCTCACTTTTGTGAGGCTCTTTGGTCTCTTTGGAGATTTGATGCAAATGAGAGGAAATGAAACTGATGTGTCCTGATAATTTTGCCCAGACAGTTCTGAACTATAACTCAAAAAGCTTTAAGTGAAAAATCTTAAAGCCCAAGAAGCAATGGCCCACAATACAGTTCTCAAAGTTCAGAACTGCTCAATGAACAACTTCAAAGGGAGCCAGTCCAATCCACAAATGCTGCAAGGGATCAGTACTCATGCAAGGCATTAGGATAACATGAATACAGACATTTTGAAGTAGGATCCTAAGTACCCAGCTGAGGGGTGACAGTTCCCACATGTTGAAAGCAAAACACTTGCACCTACCTCAGAGCTTCTGGGACACTACCAGGCCCAGGGCTCAGCGCAGCTGGCTTGCTGAATATCAGAGGAGATCCTTGGATGAAGGTGACTGAGACAAGGACAGAGAGGCAATGCCCTCATCACTGCTGGTTGGAGAGCTGCCTCGAGTTGAACAGGGTCACAGCAAGTGGTGCTGCTGAGTCAGTTTTGGATCCCTGAGGCTGAAGCAGTTACACCCTCTGAAAACCCCTGTTGTTCATTTCCAGGGAAATGCTGCCAAGGAATGGCAGGAAGAACATGTTTAATGCCATTACTTTGCTGTATGACTGAATTGGCAGGTTTCTGACCCCCAAGTGGAGGGTTGTAACTGAAAGTTCATCCACATATTACTGTTTTAGTGACAGGAATAAAGCACCCAAAACACCTCTGAGGAAAGGGACTTTTGTGCTCTGACTCAGACCAGGTGCCATAAGTCTCTTCATCTTAATGCCCTGGTTTCATGCTGATTTTATGCTGAACTTTAAACTCTTAAATACAACACGAGGCAAAAAATAGCGTTTGTATTTCCTCTTGCTAGATGTTCCACACTGGTAAGGACCATGAGCATTTTCACAAACATCTTTTGAAAAATGGACTTTGAATCACCTGTACAAGAAGGCAGGAAAAAAGGAAGTCCTGAATTGCAAATTATTCATCACTTCCCTTTTCCCATCCTTGTGGCTTAGCAATGGGTCTTCAACTTCTACAGCTGGCTCAGGCTTGTCTCTAAATTACAGCTGGACTTTGATTTACTGCCAAATCAGTTTAACATCTGACAGTTAAAAACATCAAGCCATCCATAACCCTGAGCGGCTTCACTAGCACAGAAGCAATTTCAAGCTCTTTAAAGCAAGTACATGTCACAATTCAGCAAGCTCAATGTTCAACCAACCTGTTTAAGGCAGGGCTTGTTCCCTACCAGCTACTCAGAACAGGTAGTTTCCACTGCACATACATATGTGAGACCATAGAAAGCCAAATCTGTTGGCTTTCATTTTATGGCATGGCTGGGTCATGACCTCAATCCATAAATGCAACTGCACTTACACTGTCAACAAATCTCTGTTTTCTCCCTGTAGGATATCACCAGAAACAAGGTGCTGTTAATTTTTGTTTTGTTGTACTCAGCTGAGGCTAGACCCCAATCCCTGCATCAAACTGCCCAAAATGAGGAGGAGTCAGACAGACTACTCAGACCAGTTCCTCAAATCCATTAAGACTTTTATATTGGGGTGGTTTTGGCAATGCAGCTGTTACTCCACATACGATTTCATCCAAATCACATCCCTACATTTGCCTGTGTATGGTGAAGTAGGGATAAATATATAAAAAAGAAAAAAGCTTCTCTTATGAGAAATTGTAAAGCCCTACATTCTTCATATTTGGTCTTTTACCTGAGTGTAAGCTGAGTTACATCACTGCCTGGAAAGAGACTTTAACATCTAAAACAAGTGATATGAGGCTCATTCACATGCTCATGTCAGTTATATCCACAGCAATATTTTTTGCGCTGAAGTATCAAGTAGCACATTGAAACTTTTTATTGAAATAAAAATAAGCCCCAGTGTTATCAACTAACACTTCTGTTGTGGTCTAACCACTGTCTGGAGAGAGATTTTAAAACTGTCTGCCTGTATCCCCTCCTCAGGGCATTAAGTCCATTCCACAATACAAAAAGTCATTAGCTGTATCAAGTAAATGCAAATAAGGGTGACCCCAAAATTCAAGGCTTTTACCTGCTTCAATTTTTCCTGTCTCATTGCAGCTTTAGACTCCTGTCTCTTCTCTGCCATGAAAGTATTTTTTTTTTTTACATTCTGTTCTGTAAAAGTTCCGCTAAAACCACATGAGAACAATGTACTTCCTAAAAAGAGCTCGTACAGAAATCAACTTTTTTTGTTCTGAGGGACAAAATGGTGAGTGACATAGCAAGCCTTCTGTCAGAGATGATCAAAAAGGGTTCTGAGGTTTCTGGGAAGTTCAGGAGCTTTTAAAATTTGTGTTTGGTCTGAGTCAGAACAAAACTATACACACGAAGACTTTTTTTCCCTTCATTTCTCACAAACCAAAGATTCCAAGAAATTATGATGTCTCCTCAGATGAAACACACCTTGGCTGGTGCCCTTGTTCCAGGAGGTTGATATTTCTGAAAGTTTTAAGCCCTCAAGGATGTAACTGATCTGCTGAGTGTGCCCCTTGCCTGCTGCACAGACTAACACCTTGAAGCCTCTGCTCCCAGTACGGGCTCCTCAGGCTGTGGCTACGCTGGCCCTTGCTGGCCCCTAAAGCTTTTTCACACTGGTGATCCAATGCTCCAGGACCCTGAGAACCCTGTTTGGAACCCAGAGACTTTGTTGATAATGCAATATGCTTCCAAGAAAACACTTTAGGTAATACAACAGCATTTCTCAGTGATTCTCACAAGAAAATTCAGTCCAGCTCTGCTTCTGAGCACCCATTCTCCCGGGCCCCAGGTCCTGCCCCTAACTCTGCAGCCTGGCTGGGTTCACACTGCTGGGAAAGAGTAAGGGCAGAAAGAGACAGGAGTATCACTGCGGTAGCTTTACATCTCCCATTTTCTTGGGAACTGTGTCGGTGACCAGATCCTCAGCCGTGGCCCTTTCCTGAGCTAGACCGCATTCCGTGCCCGGCCTGTACCTGCTGACCACCACCTACTGCACCCACTGGGCTTCGCACCTGCCCCACCACTGCGACCTTGCCAGGTGGTAGCAGGGCTTTGGGCTGGCCCTGATCACCATCCCTGTCTTATCCCAGCTCGCTTGCTGGGTACTGATGGATTGACCCTGGAACAGGAAGGTATGGCCACTCTTGACTCCTGGCTTGCTCCTGTGGGGCAGCCCACACTCACAGCCCCTGTGACACCCTTATGGGACAGTGGAAGCAGAAAGGGTGCTCTTCTGCTCACGTCTCAGCTACAGTCATTTGTGAATGTACCCGGTTTTACAGGTTCCAGTAATTTTAGGGCACAATTCCAGTAATTTCAGGGCACAAAACCCGCAAAAAAAAAAAAATCGAAATACAGCATGAATACTACTCTGTTCATGCATGAAGATGCAAGCACGTGGTCAAAGAGCACAGCCAAACAGAAAAGGAAATATTTTGGACATTCCTCTTTAGGACTTACCTTTTCAGCAGAGAGGTACAGGTACAGGCTATGATGTGAATTCACTGGCATCATATCAAACAGAAGTGGAGAGGAAATTCTATGAGACTTGAGGCTCTGCTTTAATCCTTTAATGGGAGTTTATACAGAAGGTATCAATTTACTTACATAACATGTTATCCTTCTCAAAAAAATCGTATAAAAGCCAGTGAAAACCATTAGACTTTTTTAGTGGCCCTCTGGAGTTTATCCTAAGATGTCAAGTAATTGCCCTGTGAGGAAAACAGTGATGGGAAGACAGAAACCAGACTTTTTCACACTAACTGTTCCACAAGAAAAACAGCTACCAAAAACCCACTTCTGTACTAGCCTTTCTCTGTGGAAAGAAACTTTTTTCTAGTTATAATTGATTTCTTTATCTCAAATCCTTGAAAAGCTCTGAATGTTGTCAAATGCAGTATTCATAAGCTCTGAATGCAGTGAGTATTAATTCAATAATGTCTTCACCAGCTTCTTCACAATGTCTAAAATCACAGATGTCTGTCCAGAACAGTGAAAGCTTTCTGCAGAAAAGTCCATTTTCTCCCCACATTAACCAGCTGGCCATGGTGTGTTGACATCAGTACAGGTCATCTCCCTCTACCCCATTACATCCTCCCTCCAGCATCCACATCTCACCCACCTTCCCTTGTTCTCACCACCCCATTTTGACTTCTCCTCTTGGCAACTTGCTGAATTCCTGTGCTTGCAGGCAGACAAGAACAGCCCCTCTCCCTGCAGCAGACTCATGAAGCACAAGCAAAATAAACTGAGCAGCTATCTGAGTTTTGGTTTTGGTTGTCACACAGCCCTCATCCTACTCACTTCTGCTGTTGCGGGCACCTCGCCCATGTTTCACACTAGCAGGTCTTTGGAAAGAGATGCTGAGGAAGAATGTTTCTATAGGAAGCCTAGGTGACTTCAGAAGGCAAAATCTGACTTGTACTCTTAAATTACGAAAGCAGTTCTGAAAACTTTAGTCTTTTCCTGAGATGGATTTATGTATGTAAAATACTTGGCATCATAAAACACAAGTGGAATTACATAATTGAGCAAGAACAAAATACATAGTTAGCTAAATAAATTAACTAGATCAGTAGCCATAACACTGAAACCCTATTTTCAGGAAAGAGCTGTTGCCTTAAACAGGGATTCTTTCACAACTTTATTTAACCATGGTCAAGCCTAAATTCCATACAGACATTTTCAAGAAAATGTGACTCGTTATAGTCCAACTTTACATAATTATACAATCAATATAGCAAAATAAAACCACACCACTTATAATCTATGAGACTTTGGGTAAATTAGAGATAAAATCTTCATCAGGGGGTTAAATCTTCTGGAATTTTTTCACTTACAGACAAAGTAAATGTAGACCAAAACCCAGATTTATATTTGTGTAACTCAGAACACAGTATAAGAAATAGCATTCACAGTTTCACAAAACAAATAGGGCTGGGCTCTTATTTGTTCTATCCTTTCCCTAAGGCAGAATCAGTTAAATTTCTAACATTAAGTGTTTATCTAACATCTTCTTAGGATGATGGGAAGTATAAGTTTTTTAGGCAATTTGCTCAAATGCCATCTATAAATGAGAAAAAAGAAAAAAACTCTTCCAGATGTGACTCTTCTTTGCTCAGTCTGGAGCCTGGGACTCCTGTTTTACCCACCCTGAACACAGAAAATGAGCTCCTTCCTACATAACCCTCCAAACATTCTTCTCTGGGCTAGACAAACTATCTTTTCAACTATAATGACAGAACAAGTACTACCACAAATCAAATACTCCTGACAGTCAAACAAACTGTGGAAAGAGTCACTACTGCTCCTAATGACTTTATAAATTCTAAATAAATAAATTATTGCCTTACCTGATTTTTTAACATACATTGAATTTCTTCAGTCTTTTCTTACTGAGTGTATTTCTGCTGTAGGATGCCAATACAAACATTTGTTACACTGTTACATAGCCTTCCTCTTTTCATTTCTTTTAATAACTAACAAAGCTATTTTAGAATATTTGCTGAAATATTCCAATTCAAAACCCTATTTTTGGATGATGAACCCATTACTCATGGAGCAGTGTATGGCTGTTTCACTCACCTTGCATCACAAATGCTGGAGTCACCACCAGAGGTATTTTTCCAGAATTGAGATGTGGTTTGCAACACTGAAATTTCAATATATACCCACCTACACTTTAAAGAAAGGAAAACTGCAAAGAATTTCTTAAAATATTCAGTACTATCCAAGTAGAAGATGAACATGAGTATGAGGGATGCAGTATGTTGCCTCTGCATTAGCAGCCTGATCTATCACTGTCACTAGCCCATAAGATTAATATTCCATACTGGAAAAAACAGGTAACCAGTTTCAAGAGTGCTGCTTGAGGTTAGCCACATGAGGAGTCCTCAACTGTCCCGAGGCTCGTGCTCTGCAGCTGATCAGACCAATGTCCAGTGCAGGATGGCTCCAATACGACACAGGTCTCCCAACTTCTTTGATCACGCACCCCAAGAAAAACAATTTTGAGCACAACCCCTCAATATATGCATGTTTATTTGCAAATAAGTTATATAGATGTACCATTGTAATAGTATATTATGCACATTATAAAACATACAAGAAATAGAAATGCAAAATGATGAGATGAAGATAAAAGAACACTACTTTAAAAACTAATATTTTTATTTTATTTGATAATGGTAAAAGAATATATTCTTCCTGCACTCCACTGAATTGTCTTATGCACTCCTTGGGGTACATCCATCCTCTTTTGAAGACAACAGACAAAGATATCACATTGCTATTGCCAGCAATGCCCACAGGATCCTTAGCAGACCTCTGCTGTCCTTGTAAAATCCATTTCTATGCTAAGGCTTCTTCCTAAATGATAGCTTCTGCATTTGTTTTCCTCGTTCATGAAACCAGAGAACTTGTCTGCACTGACATGCTAAACAGGTCAGGTAAGAATCCTTCCTGACTGGTGCAAATGTCTGAGATTGAGAACACACTGTCCTCTTCAGGGTCTAGCTGGGATGCTGAAAGATTAGCTATTCATTTGTTCCTTAGCTGATCAATCATTTAACATGAGCTCCTCTAAGGAAATATTATATATTAAGCAGTAGAAGATAGAAACAAAATCGATTGGAGCAATAATATACATAGAAGCTTTCATAACATTAGTAAAAATGAAAAAAAAAAAAATTACATATGTCCAGCATGGCTTTTTTCATGCTAATAAGAAATACAAGAATCTGAAAGAATGAGGTGAAAAGATTCAGATGTGAGAAGTAAGCTGGGGCTTTACAAGAACCAGAAGTCATAAAGCCTGATGACTAAAAACAATACATATTCAGAGTTCTTAATATAAAGTAAAAACCTCAGTGTTAATTTTAGATGTATTACTCTTGATAACAATTAGAAATACCTGGTAAAAATAGTGGTGGTAATGATAATAATAATTTCCCATAATTAATGCAGCTCTAAATTAGTAAAAGAAGAGATTTGCTTGCAATGTCCCTCTCTCTCTCATTGGGCTAGAGTCTACACACCCATGCCTAGCACTTCTCACTCCTCTTTGAGGTTTAGTCACTCAGTTTAAGTTACATTCAATTTTACCTGTATAAGCCAGCTCTCCTGTTAGTGATCTTCAAGGTGAAACACCAGATTTGAATATTAATATTTGTCTTCTTTCTTGGTCATTATCTATATAAGCTAAATTTTATACTCTAGTTATCTATGAAGTCTTTGTTTTTTTCCTGTATTTCATTACTCTTTGGTGGGGCACTGGAACAGGCTCCCCAGGGAAGTGGTCACAGCACCAGGCCTGCCAGAAAGCCTTTGGACAACACTCTCAGGCACATGGGATAGTTCTTGAGGTCTGTGAAGGAGCTGGACTTCGATGATCCTTGTGGATCCCTTCCTGCTCAGGATATTCTATAATTCTATGATTCTTATTTTATCTTAAGTCAGACACAGCTCTTTTCACCTGTTGCTGTGAGTGCCTAGTTACTCTGGAGCACACTGCTTGAATCCTTGCGGTTTTTAGGTTATAGATGAAGGTCAACAAAGAGAGCAACACACTCTATATACAAAAGCCTTCCAAGAAACCACTGCACTACACAAGAAATTTTCTTTTCTTTGGTGAAACAGTAAAATTTGCAGCCAATTTCCAGAAGCGGTGAGATGGAGAAAGAACAATATATGTTTTGTTTTTCTGCTGTTTCTCAGATCTACTTTAGTGCTCAACTTAATTAATTTGATTTTGAATCTGGCAGCAGTGCAGAACCCAAAGCCACATGCAGAAAGAAGCATTGACCTCAAGGGCTTAAGTGCACTCACTGAGTCGAGAGCTACGAGTGTTGGCTGCAGCAGACTAAAATGTGGCAAGTGCCCCAGCTCCCACATACTTAAAGTGGGGCTGTGCATGAGGGCAGCAGAGGTGTAAACAGACACTAATCTTTCCTTCTGCTTATGGTATTTAATCTCCAGCTGAGAGGCCAAATAGATCGGTGCAGCTGATAACATCTTAACCTGAGGTAGTGACTCCTGCCTGGCTCTGACTGGGGAAAGGAGAAGGCATGGGGCAAGACTCCCCATTGCCACAGACAAAATCAATTAGGTCAGCTGGGCTGGAGATGGCTGACTGGCGTTTTTCTTCTGTGTGGGAAAGAGCTCATAGGAAGTGCTTCACTGACAGATCAGCAGACGTGGTTGTCTTTGACATCACTGAGCTCAGCAGAGGATTCCTGGACTCAATCTAAAATAAAACAGCTGAAAAAGAGTTTAAGACAATGTGAAAATAATTGAAAAACACAGTGTATGCAAATTAAAATCTCACCAAACACTTCTTACAAGTAACATCGTATGGATTTAGACCTCAGCATCACACAGGCCATAGAATATCACCCTGATTCATGCCCTGAGGTCAGTTACTGCTGGCTGAACAACAGGCCTCACAACCAATTTTGCGTACTGGGCAATTTAGGTGCTAACCCAATTTCCCTTTTTCTTTTAAACTCAACAGTTAATAAACACTACCACATTTCTGGTGCCCAGAGCCTGGACTGAAATGTAGAGCTTGCTAGAAAACAAACATCTCGGGTTCTTAACAGTGACCAGTGGCTTCTGTGTTAAGAACATCCTGTTTTGACTATGTTGTAAAAATGCACCGTGACAATTTTGGTTGTGGGCTTGTTTCCCTCTGGGCTGGGATGGGAAATGAGCTTAGGTTTCCTATCTCACCTGAAGAAGCCTATGAATCATGAAGGTCCGGTGATCCTCCCACTGAAAGGATCCTAACAAAAAAATGAAGTGTTTGATCCTTGGGAGAGAGAGATTCAGCACTTGTCTCCTTCAGAGAGCTGAAATGAAGACCTCAGATCCACATCTGACTTCATTCTTGAGTAGTTTAGTCTCCTCCCATGTGGCTTTTTAGAACCTCACCTAAGGTGTTTCCCTCCCTCCACGCCCTGTGTGCAGGTGTGCCCAGAGGAAGCAGTAGCTTCACACTTAAAATTTAACCATCACCATGCTTAATTACTTTAGTTGGAAAGTCTTTTAATTACTTTAGTTGGAAAGTCTTTAAGTTTTGACAGGGAAGGAAATTCAATTTCAGTACATTGGACAAGCAGTTCAACTATCAAATTTCTTTCTTCTGCATACTGTGTACCAGCTGTCATGAACTTGAACTTGGCAGGCCTTGAGAATTTATCCTTACTAGGATGCTGCTTTACTCTCAAACTGATGTGTCATATCCCTAAACTCACTATTTTGGTAAGACCATGCCAGAATGGTGGTGAAAGAAAGCAAAGTGCAAAAAGGGAGAGCTGAGCTGAGAGTTAGGGCAACTGCAAACATTTGACTACAACTATATTTCCCTGCAATCTTATGATTAGAACTTGCTTAAAAAGAATCATGGTCTCTGAAAAACTGACTGAGACCACAGGAACGATATCCATATTTGTAAAGAAAATTGGGGTAGCCCAGTTCCATAGGGAAGAGTGATAAAATTGTAGATAATCACTGTCATAGAATTTAAATTCTTCAAGTTCTCTTACAATACCATAATCCACAATATATAATATTGTGGCCATTGTGCCATATATACGTTAAATATTTAAACACATCATAGAATCACAGAATGGTTTGGATTGGAAGGGACCTTAAAGAACACCTAATTCCAACCTGCTGCCATGGGCAGGGACATCTTCCACCAGGCCAGAGTGTTCAAAGTCCTATTCAACCTGGCCCTGAACATTCCAAGGGATTGGGAATCCACAGCTTCTCTGAGCAACCTGTTCCCGTGCTTCATTACCCTTACTGTGAAGAATTTCTTCCTTATATCTAATTTAAAACTACCTTCTTTCACTTTAAAGCCATTCTCCCTTGTCCTATCACTATATGCCCTTGTACAAAGTCCCTTTTCAGCTCTCATGTTGGCCCCCTTTAGGTACTGCAAGGTGCTATAACTTCTTCACAGAGCCTTTCCTTCTTCTGACTGAACAATCCCAACTCTCTCAGCCTGTTCTCACAGGAGAGGTACTCCAGCCCTCTGGTCATCTTCATGGCCCGCCATGTCTTCCTGTGCTGAGGGCCCCAGCGCTGGATGCAATACTCTGGGTGGGATCTCATGAAAGCAGAGTAAAGGGGCAGAATTATCTCCCCTGACCTGCTGCCCACGCTGCTTTGGTTGCAGCCCAGGGTACAATTGGCTTTCTGCAAACTCATATTGCCAGCTCATGTCCAGCTTCTCCACCACCAGCATTGCCAAATCCTCCTCAAGAACTCTCTCAATCAATTCTCTGCACAGCCTGTATTTGTGCTGGGAATTGCCCTGACCCGGGTGCAAGGACAGAAGGAAAGAAACATTAAAAAATTCTATCCTTTCACTCAATAAGCAAAGACTTTCAAAAAGAGGTAACAAGTGCTATGGGATATTGGCAAGCTTGTGAAGCCAGAGAAATATCACTGAAATCTAGTGGAAATACCCATGTTTTAATACCACCTGTGTTTACCAGCAAGGGATAAAGTGGACAATTGAAGTTAAAGACAAAATATTTTTAGGCTTTGCAGTTTTGCCCAGACAGATTTATTTCCCACAAAGTCTTTCAGATGAAACAATCTGGCTGTTATGTCGTCTTTACCTTTTTATAGGTCAAAGGATCTTGCAGACTTGACATTGTCCCTTTCTAAATCACACCTTATGACTCATAATTAGGGCCCCTTGCACCAGCCTAAATAACTTTTCCTTTGGTGCAAAGCTTGCTTCATGTGGTTATTTCATACCAAATTAGAAGTAAGACAACATTTAAACTGTAGTGTAAGTAACTGAAAATACACTGTTAAATTAGAATTAATTAGTGCTTCTGTAATTAAAATTACTTGATAAAATTTTTTCATTCTCTCCCCACTTGCAGAAAACTGTCACTTTATCCTTGAAACAGGACTGTCAATATATTAGAGATAACTACTGCCCAAAGAGATGAAATATATTGCAACCTCCCGTCTCTTTCTGTCTTCTCTTCCCGTCATGCTTATATTACTGTCAACAGAATAGAGAAGTGCAGGTTAAATAGAAAACTAATGAAAAATGTTTATTCCATACAATCATTGAACTGTTAGTAGAAATAGCTCACTTACAGTGATGGTGTGGGTCTTGCCACCAGAATACTGAAAACTCCCATCATTTATCTGTGTCTAGACATTGACAGAAAAGATAAATCCTACACAGATGTGTCAGACTTTCCTGTGGTGTAGCTCAGTACCAACTACACTACACCTGAAGCTCAAGTCACTAAAACAGAGTTAATAGCCTTATTTCTCCTTACTTTTACATTTTCTGCTGTTTCCAGATAATACATCAGGCAATGGTACCTGAATATCTGCTCATTTGTGTCAAATTCAACAACCTGACTTTTTGGGAGCTTTCAGTATCTGGCTGGAAGTTGATTGCTGTCCAATGTTAGCACCTAAATGACTTTAGAATGTCTTTCTGATTACCAAGACTTTTTGTCATATCTGAGTTGTCTCTTTACCCGCTGATATACTTGGAGAGAGAAGGGAGGAGAATATTTGCAAATTAATCTTGGGATGTCTGGTCATTCTGTAGCACACAATTGCCAGAACACCTGAGGACTTTCCCTACACAAACTTGTGTGTCTCTGCCAGCTGCAGAAGGGAGGAAATCACTTTGTATTTATACATATATGAGTGTCTGTATATATAGATTGATGTATAGTGATGGATATATAAGTATATATATATGTAATGGGTCATAAGTGAATTTTGATAAAATTTTGTCATTGATTTGGGCCATCTAATGATTATTTCAGCTGTCTTAATCTGCACCTTAGAATAAACCCACTATCTGGTAATACAAATGACTAGAAGACATTTTTTAAGATGTAAAGTTTAAAATTGATGAGCCCTGGCAGCACATTCTGATACATATTGACAAAATCTCTCTGCATTAAAAGAGCATTGTTACGCACAAATCAAATGTGACCTGGCTTAGTCATCCTTCCTTTGTTTAGCTTTTCAGATTTTACAATCAGGCCCTGTGAAATGAAGAAGCATTTCCAGGAGTAAAAAGCAAAAATAGCAAAAACTCAGTACAGAATTCTGCCATTGATTCCCCTAACATCCCTGATGAGTGTGTTGGGAAGCAAGGTTGGGATACAGACATTGCTGCTAAAACATGGTATTGATGCCAGTCATTTATACTTTTGCCAAGTCTACCAAAATATCTCTGGTCGTTCTGGATTAAGTGAAACATAAGTGGGTAGGGCAGGCTGAACCTACAGAGGGGATCGTGTCTGCTTAAAAGATCTTGTCTCCTTCAGAATTGTAGTTCTTCAACTGTAATAATTCAGTTTCACCTCTTAAAAATAAAAAAGTCTTTAGGGTGTCAACAGTTGCACTGGTACTGAATCTTGTGGAATTTGTCAAGAGCAATATACTGCTGAAAGAAGGCTAGTGTTATCAACCCGCTGTTCTTTTCTGCTTCAGAAAGGCCAACAAATCTTGCTTTTCACTCCATAAATTGTTAAGAAATTTTTTTTGATTTAAAAAGTGTACATAAAACATGAGCTGTCTTCATGATTGGTATCAATCTCTGACATGGAATACTATGAAGGAGATACTTAATTTTCAAGTGTTAATTTGAATCACATTCAAATATTTCCCCCAAAACAGGTAATGGAAAAAATATACAAAAAACTCTACAGCTTTTGCTTCTCAACTTAAGTGATAGTTTTTGAAATCTGCCAATATGTGAAATCATCTCATGGGTGCCTATAAAAAACCTGAAATAACTAGAAATGCATCTCACAGCATAGTACTAAAACTATTTGAAAAAACGCATCTTGCTAACAAATACAACGTCTTTGCAATTAAATCTAATTTTTATGTTTCATAGGATACAGCACACTATAGTTTGACCAGAAAGATCATAAACCAATACCACAACAGATGCTAATTCCACCTTAGCGGAAGAAAAAGCAGAAATGTTGCCATTTGTGTTTAGTGTAAGGCAGATGACAGTGGGCACGTGCACAGAGATAAATTATTAGAAAACTGTCTTCTCTGCATCCTACTCTGTGCTAACAAGACTGATTCTCTGCCATAAAGCTGAGTTAGAGAGGGTGAAACTGCATCTGTATATTGTCAAATTCTATTGCTTCAAACAGAATGCCATAGTTAGACATGTAGAGAATCAGGCACAGGAAGTGATGATTAATTTTAGTTAATTGAAAGTGCCCCACATCAGCATACGTGCTACTTCTTATGTTATGTGTTGTTTCCAAGGCAGACAATCTGTCACACCCACAGACTTCACTGACACACAGAAATATCCAGCAATAAAGAGGAGAGCTAATGAAAGGAAGTGGAATTATTTGTGGAGCTGTTTCTTACTATGGGAAATAAACCAGTATATTTCAGATTCATTCCTCTATTCCTAACCACTTCAGGGATTCATTTTGCTTTATGGGGAGAGGCTATTTAGAGCCTAAACTCAACATTGTAATGTCTCTACTACAGTTATGAATCTTTTCATCTGAGAGATTATTTTGTGCTCCTGCCTCCTCTTCCAAATTCCATTCATAAACTGTTACAACTGCACAATGAATCATTCAGTTTTCTCTCAGTGGGAGAGAATAAAGAGATGTCCCCTGTTGAGTGACAACAGAAAACAAAAATCACATCCAAAGGAACCACAGGGTGCCACATACTCTGACATATACCAGGAGTATTTCTGGATATTATATAGTAGAAACAATGTAGATGAGCACAGGAGATAAATCATTCTCCAACATATATGTACAGCTAAGTTTTAAACTAAAAAGAGATTTTCTTCCTTGGTGAGTTTTGGAGAGAAAGGAGGATGGAAGGAAAGGAAATGGAATTATACTGGGTTGTTGCTTTATTTTATGTAAACACCCACACGTCTTGCATGAATTTCTGCAAATGACCCTTAAGGTCAACAAAATGGTGCATTTCAGGAAGAGCAGAGGAAGTACACAGATAGGGCCATATGTAGTTATATCCTCTTCCAAGAAAGGAAGAACTGTCTGTATTCTGGCATGAATCCAAAACCTAGTATCTGCTATTTATAGCCTATTTTAATTGTGTTTATGAATAGATCTCTGATATATATGGAAGTAACAAGCACTCCCTCTAGTGAACTTTAGTGAGATTTGGTGTTTTACCTACAGATGACAAAGTTTATAGGTAGAAGTGAAGTCTTCTATAAGACTATCTCTTGAAGTTAGAAAAAAGGTACAAGCTTTTAGATATGCTAGATGGGTTTTAAAGTCATTAGCACAATGTATTTGACAGAGTTGGGGAAAATCAATGTCTTACAGCAAAAAACAGGTTGACATGCACAGTTGCACTTGGATACTGTCCTTTACTGATGTTTACTTTGCTGGTTCATCCTTCTTCCAGGTGGGTGTGATATCCTTGCTTTACTGACCTTCATTTCAGACGCTAAAAGCCAAAGGGGGACATTCCATTTACTCATGTATCTATCTCACTGAAAAAATAAAAATGAGAATAATGCATCTGCCCAACTCAGAGGGCTGCATTTCAGCAGAGACACTGTTTACCCTTTCTGCTTGGCAGTATTGATTCCATCTTTTAAAAGTTGCGAACATTATCAATACTTCTGCTTGCCCATTTATTTTACAATATAATTAAATATAATGCTTGTAACAGTTCTTTTGAGTATATCAGAAAAATAATCTACAATAGCTCTCATTGTGTGTGATGTCATGTCGCAAGTGACTTCAATTCTGGTATTTTGCAACTTTTCAGAGCATTGTACTAGTCTTTAAGAGTATTGTGTTCTGGCACAGTCTCAGAGGGTGGGGCTATCATTATGCACAGGCTTCAAAATCATTGCCATATACAATGTGTTCCTGCACTGCTACTGAATCTCTGGAAGGTATCAAGACCAGCTTGGAGCGCAAGTTTAAAGAAGAAGACATACAATGCAGGGGCTCTCAGACTATAAAGCATACACTGTTTCTAAATATTATATGGTAGAAACTGCTCTTAATCCTTCATTTACACTACTGCTTAACAATTAGAGAAACAGAGTAGGGCCGTCAGTTAGCAGCATCTGCAATGTGAAATAGCACCTCTGCGCAACAGCAGTGGTCTTGCCGCAGCTGCTGGATTGATGGTGACATCCCACACTGCGGTCAGTGATGATTCAAAATCGTTATTTACAACCAGCCTGCTGCTGCAGGTTACTGTAGTTACAGTTTCTCAAACAGTGGAAGTCTATCCAAGATAAGGCCTGGTGCCAGTTTTAAAATGCTGGAGCAGGGGTAGGTCACCACAGTCACCCTACTCTGCCTTCCAGGAGCAAGGTGGCCTTGGACTGGGTGGCTGTGCCCTTGTGTCCCAGGCTGATGGAGGGACAGCCTGTTCTGTGGACTGCACATTCAATAAGGAGTGGCTGGGGGATTGGGGTTGTTTAGCCTGGAGAGGAGAAGGCTCAGGGGAGACCTTATCCCTCTCTACAACCACCTGAAGGAAGATTGTAGCCAGGTGAGGATCGGCCACTTCTCCCAGGCAATGAGCATCAGAAAAAAAAGAAATAGGCTCAAACTTCACCAAGAGAGGTTCAGGGTGAACATCAGCAAGAATTGCTTCACTGAAAGGGGAGTTAAGCATTGGAAAGGGCTGTCATGATCTGCTTGCAATGCCTTTTCTAGACCAAGTGTCCCAAGAGCTGTAGACTCTTTTCCTCTCTGAACCCAATCTCTACACATAACCTTCATGGCATCTTGTGCTACCACTGAGATCTTCATCTGCATAGGTGGCCCTAATCTGGAAGGTGTGAAGGCAGCAATGTTGTGGTCCCGACATGATCCTCTTGGCATGCTGTTTCCAGGCCCAGTGTCCCTGGAGCTGTAGGGTCTTTTACCCTATGAAACCTAACCCTCATGGCAGGTTGCCATTGCTGCTGAGATCCCCACCACCATGGTTGGCCCTAATCTGAAAAGTGTGGAGGCAACAATGTTGTGGCCCTGCCATGCCATGCTCCTCTTGGCATGTGTTTTCCAGCCGCAGTGTCCCTGGAGCTCTAGGATCTTTTACTCTCCCTAACCTAACAATAAGTGTAATGGCAGCATGGTACTGTGGCAGAGATCTAGATCACTATAGGCAGCACAGATTAAAAGCCTGGAGCGGCAAACTGCAGTGAGGATTAGGGTTTGGCTTGAGAGACCTGAAGATCCTACAGCTATGGAGAAACAGGCACTAGTAAAAGGCATTGCAAGGGTATTAAGGCAGAGTGCCACAAATAGCTTGGGACACACTTTTTAATCTGTGCCACTTATATTACAGAGGGCCCCTGTCACAGGGCCAAATTCCATTAGGGATAGGATGAGGAGAAGGGTAAAAGCTAGGGTTAGGTTTGATAGAGGAAAAGAGCCTAGACCACAAGGGGCACTGGGCCTGGAAAAACATCGCAAGTGCATCAGAGCATGGTGACGACATTGTTTAATTCACACGATACTTTCAGTGCCACCTGTGGCACTGGGAACCTCTGACACAGGGTCAAACTGCCACTGGGGTTATGGTTAGGATTACAGGTAGGCTTAGAGTTGAGAGAGGAGAAGAGCCTAGACCACAGGTGTTACTAGGCCTGGAAAAAACATTGCAAGGACATCAAAATAGGGTGGCAACTTTGGGCAGTATGCACATTTTCTCAGTGCCACATGTGGCATTGAGGACCTCTGCCACTGGACCAAACTCAGCCAAGGGTTAGGGAAAGGGTAAGAGTTAGGGTTAGGTTTAGGGTTAGGGTTGAGAGAAAAAAAGAGCCTAGGGCTCCTGGAATGCTGGGCCTGGAAAAGGCTTTGCAAGGACATTGAGGCAGGGTGACAACATTGCTAAATTCTCACTATATTTTCTGTGCCCCCTATAGCAATGAGGACGTACGGCA
Source organism: Atrichornis clamosus (assembly GCA_013400975.1). Lineage (NCBI taxonomy): Eukaryota > Metazoa > Chordata > Aves > Passeriformes > Menuridae > Atrichornis > Atrichornis clamosus. The sequence goes on along the minus strand of WBMZ01003120.1, from coordinate 837 downwards.
CAGGACCAAACTCAGATCAGGGTTCGGGTTAGTGTTGAGAGAATGAAGAGCCTACGGCGCCTGGAATACTGAGGCAGGAAAAGGCATGGCAAGGACATCACGGCAGGGTGACAGCATTGCCTAGTCCATCCTTTTAGGTTTGGGTTCCACCTATGGCAATAAGGACCTCTGCCACAGGACCAAACTGAAATTAGGGTTAGGTGTAGGAATGCTAAGGGAAGAGAGCCTACAGTTCCAGGAACACTGGGCCTCGAAAAGGCATTGCAAGGATATCACAACATGGTGACAACATTGCCAACACCTCACTTTTTATTCTCTGCCGGCTATGGAAATGAGGACCTCCAGCACAGGGCCAAAATCAAATTAGGGTTAGGGTTAGCATTAGGGTTGAGGGACTGAAGAGCCTAGGGCTCTTGGAAAACTGCGGCATGAAAAGGCATTGCAAGGACAGCGCAGAACAGTGATAATATCGCCCAGAACATCCTTTTTTCTGGTGCCACCTATGGCAACGTGGACCTCTGCCACATGGTCAAAAGGAAATTAGGGTTAGGGTAACGGTTAGGATTAGGGTTAGGGTTGAGACTATAAGAGAGCCTAGAGCTCCTGCAACAGTGGGCCTGGAAAACGCATTGCAAGGACATCGCAGCAGGGTAACAACATTGCCTAGTCCCTCCCTTTTGTTCTCATGCCACCTGTGGCAACGGCGTCCTCGGCCACTGGTCCAATCTTAAATTAGGGTTAGGGTTAGGACTGAGAGAATTAAAGAGCCAACGGCTCCTGGAACACTAAGGAAGGAAAAGGCATGGCAAGGACTTTGAGGCAGGGTGACAGCATTGC